>WBOK01000482.1:0-44214 GCA_009289805.1 Alternaria gansuensis | reverse complement strand
GAGTTATGACGCGATTTGTGTAGGTGGTAGTTTGGTGGGGTGGCTCAAAACATGAACTGGCTCAAAACGCGCACGGACACGGTAACCCAGAGCCAGCTCTACCTCTTGCGCCAAGCCAAGGAACACAATGTGGAGGTGGCTGAAGATGTGCATGTCACAAACGAGGACCGGCGACGGTTCCACGACAGTAGTTAGCAAAAGCCGTCCTTCTTCCCGAACAAGGGCGGTCGTGGTGGTAGAGGCGGTAGAGGTGCTCGCGGGCCTCGCGGTGGCAGGGGCCGTCGGTAAAGAGAGTTGAGTTTTCGTCGATTATAGATCGCGTTGGCCCCTCTCGCAATGTTTAGCTTCACATACGAAATTCATGGGCCCTTGAAATATATAGGACCTCAACCTCACTTCCCCATATTCTTGTCATGTTATTTCTTACGACATAGCTCAGCAAGCCTAGGACGGCTAAACGACCAGACTAAAAAATCATCCTGCAGCACATGGACTCCAGCCCAGCAGTCACATATGTGGAAAAGCGCAACAGCGTCATGTCGTATGTTAAACCACAAGTCAAGGTATTGCCAAGTCCCCTTTTCGAAGTCTAGTCACCTTCTCTTCCTCCTCTATGAGGCGCAGAAGGAGCATTCGAACCGAAGTAACACGCACTTGGCTACAGAGATGGAGTCCGTTCGGAAGAATCTCACGGAAGATGAGAAATAGACGAATATAGAACGGTAAGACAGGGAAGAGAGAGGATGAATCAAATTGGCAGAGTAAAGGCTTCAAGGTGTGGTTCTGCTCATGGTTAATAAACCCTCGCGGGGAAACAGGTTTTAAGTAGGAACTCCACTTCGTCTTGGCGCTTTCGCCGTTGGGTTTGCTCAGGTGTGATGCCGGAAGGACCTTCTACATCGGGGAGAAGACATGATACTCTACCACCGTCACTTCTGCTAGTGAAGCATAGGTGCCTCGCACATAGCCACCCATAAAGACAGACATTGAGATGGTTGTTGTGTTGGCTAGCTTTGTTTCGAACGGTCATCACATAGTACACCGTGGAGAGCATTTGAGGAATGAGACAATTTTGTCGTTCTAGATCACAGCGTTCTGGTGCATCCAGATTCTTGGTGCGTAACACTCTTGATTGACTATATGGAACGCCTCCCATTATCAACGTGCTTTATATAGCACTCATTTGAAGACCATGAAGCTCTCAGTCAAAACCCTTCCAACCGCAATAGAAATGACGCTTCCATCCAGAAAATAATTTCTGCCAATCGGCCTTATTGAGATCATCGCACCACAAGTCCGCCTGGTCTTTCAAAGGACTATGTTTGCCTTTCTCTAAGCAAATCTTCTCGCAAGTCTGGAGCGCGAATGGTTGGCTCTCGATGTAGTCCTCCGTCGTCATATAGGGCCTACATTCCACACCCTTCATATAATCACAGCCTGAGACCTTCTTCTTAATCTCAAGGTTCACCCTGGTGTGATCGCGGTCGTGCGCTGGACAGAGTTAGTACAAGAGAGGTAAAGTAAAAGAAGTTTGCTTACGTTCTGAGACGGTCATGTCAACTCCAAAAGGCATGGAGTCGCCAAAAGGACGATTGATGGACTGAATGTAGTCCGTCATCTTTTCAAGGCCGTTCCCGCGAGTATTGTGTCCACCAGCTTCGAAGCCGTTGGGGTCATACAGCGTCCATTGAACTTCCGAATAGTCGTCCCACATCCACTGGGAGATCTCCACCTTCCAGTGGCCATTCCTATCCATAGGCGTATGGCTAGGAGCTGGCGCTGCTGAAGATGTTTTTGATGCAGAGCTGCTAGACGAAGTCTTGGATGAGCTGCTAGGTTTCATACTAGAGGTGCCCTTAGAAGTCGGGCTTGCAAACATCGTGGTGTTGCTAGCAAATATGCTCGACGTGTCGAACAACGAATCATCTGGATTGTTGTTTCCCTCATCATCATCCAGAGAAAGCGGTGCTCGGGTGCATGCTGGAGCGTCGGAGGTGAGCGTATTGGTACCAGTCTTTGTTGTTGTGGTATCGAAGCCCTTAGCGGGTCCGCAGATGGTCTGAGTGGCATCGATCAATGGTAAACATTGAGATGTAATCAACGTGGATGATGTACTGCCACCCTTGCTGACACCAGCGCCCCAGCTGGTCGAAGGTATGGCCGAAACATCAAACCCCTCTGTGCACATGACGAAGCGGTCAGTGATAACAGTGCGCTGGTTATCCTCACATTCGTCCGGATCTGGTTCGTTCGAGGGCTTAGTTGGCGCAGGACCAGGCTTCGGTCCACAACCTCCCGCAATCGTACATCCTGGACGGCTGCAGAGCTCCGGTGGGCAAGGGTCGCATCCTGCCCCCCGACAGTATCCGTTGTAGCCTAAGACGGCATTGCTGGGTTGATCGGCGCCTGGACAACTACCAAAGAAGGTGCAAGGGTTACATCCGAAGATACCACATGGGACGTTCAGCTCGAACTCGGTTCCAGGGCAGCCGGGCCCATAGTTCAAACCCATCCACCCGCACCCGCATCCGAGAAGTTTGCATTTTTTCTTGTCGGTTTTGGGGTATGACGTTGGCTTGGGTTTAACTCCCTTCGGGTCGTCCTTGTCGCTGTCGCTTGCACTGTCGCTGTCACCATCTTTGTCACACTTCTTTGGGACACAAAAGCAGACAGGTCGCTTGAAGAATAAGAAGGTCGCGATCCTCCACGATGCGCAATCAGCAACGCAGTCGTTTGGTTTGCAATCGGGGTCGCTGTCCGAGTGAGAGTCTGGATCGCCATCACTACCGTCGACATCCTTCGTACCAAACCACCATGAGTAACACCAGGGGATGTTTTCGAGGAGTAGACATTCATGCGGCGGCTGTTCATCGATCGGCCGGGGAAATGGCCAGCCTTCACAGTAGATCTTACACCACTCGAGGGCCCTGCACTCCTTGGGACAACCAGTGGAGGTGGGCAAAGGACGGTGGCTGCTCAAAGTTCCAGTGGGTGTAGGTATGATTCCTCTCGTGTAGCTACCAGACGTTACAACAGGAATTGCGGTAATAACGCTCCCAGGAGTACTGCTAGTCGGCCAGACAATTGGAACCGGAATAATGACTCCTGGAGTGCTGCCATCCTGAGCCGAAGTTGGAATATTGCTTGGGACTGCGCCTCCAGAGGATTGTGCAGCCGAGCTCCCTGCTACAGTCGATGTTGTTCCTAAACCACTAGAGCCTGCTTGCGAGCTGCCTTGAGCACTAGAATGGGCCACAGGAGATGAACTAGAAGGCTGAACAGATGACCCAGGTACAATTACAGAGCTGGCAGGTGGCCCTGAAGACCACAGAGTTGAAATATCACCGGGCGGGACAATCCAAACGCTTGAGCCTGATTGGGAAGACGGTTGACTACTCCAGGCCGCAGAGGATGGCGGAGCGGGTGCTTGTACCGAGGATGTCCAGTGAGACGATGCAGCAGAGGATGGCGGAGCTGGCGGTTGTACAGAAGATACCCATTGAGACGGGGCAGCTTGAGATGTTGGCTGGCTGCTCCAGGCCACAGAAGATGGTTTGGCAGAACCTTGCACCGACGTTACGATGTGGCGAGACGAAACAGCGATGCTTGAGGTGACTGGCGTATTGCTGTAGATGACAGAGGTAAGGATTGCGGTACCTTGTGCAGATTTCGTGATCACAATCGGATCAGTCGGTATACCCTGGGGGTATCTACGAAGCACGACAGGTAAAGGGCCTAAAGCATCCAGACCTCCAGGCTGTTGTGGAGGAGCGTCGTTGCCATCACAATCAGTGATCCAGCTCGAAGTACCTCCAAGGCAGTATTTTTTGGCAAGGTCCAGCTCCGGGGCGCGTGTATTCTGGTCGCGATTGACGACAGCCATGTTGATCTTGGCCGGCTCGAGGTTAGCAGACCAGAGGAGATTCAACGCGGCATCGATCTTAGCGGAATCCGCGTCTAGCTGGTCATCAAGGACGGTAAACCAATCCACCGCGTCTTGCATCTTATTCAAAGGCACGATTTGGAGATACTCGGGTTTCGCTTGGAGCACGACCGAAATGCTGACGTCTTTGCCCAGGGCCTCGTGCAACTCGTGCATGAGGTCGACCTCGTTCTGGGTATCGGCGATATTGCCCCTGCGATCTGAAGCATCTAGCCACTCCCAGTGCATCTCAATTCCAGTAAAATTCCACGTGGCAAGGAAATTCTTCAGCGAGTCGATGAAGACCGTGCGATTTGTCTTGGTGCTCGACATGACGGACCATGCGTTGCGAGTGGAAGTACTGATTGCCTGTTTCTGTCAGCCTGCATCTTACATTGATGAGATGCACGACTTACAATCCCCTTATGCACCTTGTCCGGCCACTGGAGGAATTGTCTATAGACTTCGCCATGGTCAGGATTCTCCATACCAACAGCAAAAGTTTCCGGGTTGATGACAGCGAAAGCGAGCATTGCGTGGGTGTAGTTGGATGCATCGATACTGCTGGGCCAGATGAGGTTGCAGCGTGGATTTGAAGCTTCGTAGTACACGACTTGACGCCTAGCGCTGTCTGACTCGCACGTTGGAGATGGGTTTACACCGTCGTATCGATTGGTGTTATAATGGTCTTTAGTCGTGGAAACAGTCCCAATGGACGGTGAGCTGCTGGCGTAGCCACCAATGGCGGCCAGCCCCAGCAGGGCAAGGATTGGCAGCCGCATCTTCGGAAGCTACTGTCGTCGTTCGCAACTGGTCTGATAGTGGGGAATGCGATAGGAGGATAAGGGTTGAGGAAGGAGTTGAGAGGGCCAATGGAAGGCGTGGTGGAGAAGAAAGTGCAGGAAAAGAGTGTGGGCTTAAATGGAACGAAGGAGCTAGGCAAGAGCGCTGGCAGATAGGTGAGAGGCAAATCCTCGTAGGCAAGGGCGTGGCCAGTGCGCAAAGTGAAAGAGCGGGCGGCCGCACCCCGCTGGACATGTTGGGAGTGCCGAGTCGATGCCAGTACTTACATAGCCAGTATAGAATAACCATCGAAATTCGAAGCCAAAGTCAACACGCATGATGAACATAACAGCGAATGGATCTTGACAATGACTTCAAGTGAATATTCTCGTAGGGCTCGATCAACTAAGACAGCCGAGGGCGATACGCAGCACACATGTCGATATTTACAGCAAACATAAGACATGAATCGCAAGCATCTTGGTGGCTAGAAGAAGCCGTCATACGAGCAGAGAACTGTCATGATACAGAGTTGTTGATCTCTTTATAGATTGCTATGATATGTGCTAGTCTTGCGACTCGATGCAGTGGCTTTTGAGAAAGGCATGCTATTGGGATTGAGGAAAACTTACGTCAATTATGATGATAATGTGGAGTGTAACGCTATTCCGAGGTCGTTCTTGGGAATGTAATTGCTTTGAAGGAACTCGACTATGGCTCGAGTCTGGTTGCAGTGCGCGTGCAAGACTGGATGTTGTCCGTTCGGGTATCGTAAAGAGGTAACGGACTCTTGCAGAGACTCAAAGAGGGACCACTAGAACCATGAAAGTAGTTGTAACGATGGGATCAGCCGTACACTGATGCTAACATCGATGGCTGAGATGAATGACGAGGTTAGCCACGCGAGACAGATGGAAGAACGACGTGGATGCCCCACTTTTCAAAGCGCGCTAGAGACGCGCTTGTACATAGCTCCAACTAGGTCGTCTCCTACGGGTTCTCTAAGGATTACACCACGATACGACCCTCATGTCTTGCAAGTTCACGATGGAGACTTTCACTAGTGCCTATAGTGCTGCCAGCCCTTCCACATTGCGCTTCGGCATAGTCTTGGACCCGAGTGCCTACTCTATAAAGACGTACCACCGGGTGAAAAAACGGATGGGCGCAAATAACCAAACCCAACAACACTACACTACACTCCAATCCGTCGATCTTTGCGCAACCAGCCTTTCCTTGCTAGAAAGTGGGCGCACATTTGCTTCTGTGCTCTGCAAGCAGATCTAGGCCATACCTATAACCAGCTCGGTCTTGACCGCACATTGAACCGTTCCTCTCAAAAATCTCCCCAAACCCATCACTTCGATGTTAACTTGTAGAAACGCGTCATGTATGAAGAAACACGATACCTGTTGCGCTGCTGCGCATCTGAAGACGGTTGGCATCCCGTGTTCGAACCATTCGCTTCTACACGTATCTGCATAGTTGGTCGTAATGAATGAGCCTTGGATGAACGTGGATCGCGCATTTCTCAAGGCGGGCGTGCCAGGTGATAGCGGTAAATGAGCTAAAGCGCTGCTGCCTGGTGATTATCTCACTTCGTCATTTTTGACAGTATTCTACAAGGTCTGAGTATTGAGCTGATCTGTTACCAGGAGTTCCATGTTTGTCGCTAGTTGTTGAATCAGCGGCTGATGGGCGCAATGTCAACAGTAGACGTATATGTTTTGAGGACCACTGCACTTTCTTCCCCAGCTCTTTTAGGATAGGAAAACACGTGCTCACCCACCCCCGGATCCACTGCGACAATCCCAAAACGGGCTCTGACCTTGCGCTTGCCCTCTTGTCCTTGCCAACACCCATTGCTACTTCCCCTTTCTTTTAAAGCGACCGGCAAGATGAATCCCGCCTCCGTTCTCGCCATCGTTGCTGCCGTACAGTCAGTCATCGCAGGAACCATTGAGACTCCGGTGTCTCCCACACGCGTCTCCAACCACCATCTCAGCGGCACATACCCAGTTCTGATTAGCCTTGGACCCAACAAAACACGCCCTAAGATTGCTTTCTGGGACGACGACCACGCCACAGAGGTGGATTGGAACAAGAGTGCAGCCAAAGGAGGTGCCCTGATATGCGGTCTCGAGGGCTCCGACCAGATCGCAGGCCGTCAGATCAGAGACACTCGCGACCCCCCATCTGGTGCAAGTCAGTACAATGGCGACCTCAGGGTAGAGCTTCAGGACTGGTACTGGCGAGAAACGAACCCGTCAAAGTTCGGCTGCAGTATTTCTGAGCACTGGCATCTTCCGTATGCGATGCGGTCGCTCGGACTGGACGGGAGGCCAACGTCAGAAGGTGGTGACAACCAATGCTATAGGATCGAGCATTGGGATCCAGAAAATAGGGACGACCAGGGTAACCAGATTCCGGCGATCAATCAGTGGTATAGTGTTCCGGGTAACGACAAGCAGTACCGGGTGGGTTTCCTTTTCCACATGATGATCACGCTCTCGCTGACAGCGGAACAGGCAACAAAGGCGCACTTTGAGTTCGCCATCAACACCAAAGGCGGCGCCATCTTTGGTCTTTTTCTTGAGAGTCCTCAAGCCTCTGCCAAGTCTCTTTGGGGTGGTGGTACAAAAGAGCCAAACAGAGACGATCTTCCCCAGCTTCGTGCTTTCTCAGACATCGTCTGGGGATTCTGGGTTCGCAACAACCCCAACGTCAGGAACATTCGCTATTTCTTCATGATAGGCATCTCGAATGAGTTGACTAATCAGATCATCGCTTCTTGTCTACGTCACGCAAAAGCCGAGCTGAGCGAGTGGCCTGGTACCGGCTTCTCTACCGCTACAGATCAAGGTCATGCGCTTCTCGGTAGGTTCCGTCCTACGCCAACATTCACTTGCAAAGACTAACATAGACCAGGCTCTCCAAACGGTGCTACATTCGCATACTTTCTCATGCAGCACAAAGCACAGCTCGGCCAGAAGACTATCAGCAAGATTACTGTGTTTAGACCGGAAACGGATGACGACGTCGGCTTCGTCGATGCTTCTCTTTGCTTTCACGTGGCAGATGGTCCGCAACCACCACGTGACGATGTTGCTCAGGCCGCTAATGATGAGGCGGACGCTCGAGGTGTGCCGAGGGAGGACTCGAGAAATTCAAAAGATCCTTCAGCAATCAGTATGGTTAGGGTTCATGAGATCTACATATAGCCAATGGTCAGGATAGTGGCAGACATGAGAATCGTGTAGGCAGTCATCCAGCCGAAGCTTACTATGCGCATGTAGACACAAGTAGCTAGCAACAGCTGTTGCTGATAGCAGCTTGGCCGAATCTCTTCACATAGCAAATGCTATTGGTCCGCGTGAGATCTAGCACAAGCTCGATCATCTCGAGATAAGCTAGAAGTGGCGAATGGGATGCGATGAGATGAAGCCCGAAGCGGCACAACCCGCATGGCTAAGACTAAGAGCATGCGGGGCCTCCTTCGAGAGTTTCTTCCGGCGCACCTGGCCAGATGCACACAAGTGCAATCATGTCTTCAACCTCCCACTTCGTGCACGCGCATTCCATCAAGCTGTCGCATTGTCAACCTCGAATTAATCCACGGTGTATTCTTTGTTTTATTTTTTGCCTTATTCGGACAGCAGGTGGAGCATACGGGACACAGCAGCATCGTACCGGTCGATCATTGCGGGAGAGGCCGCTCCTCTACCTAGCGGGCGATAATTGGAGCAAAATTCGAGAAAGCTCAATCCGGTACTTCGCTAGCCATGAGGACATCATGCTGCAATCCAGCCTCCCACAATCTTGACTTTGTGCATAGCGCGGCTATTGCAGATTATAATGCATAGCTACTGCTATAAGCAGAAGTCACTATTGACAAGGCATTAGAGACCGGGGACGACCATGCCCTCGCGATTCGCCAAGATGATGTGACGCCCGAAGATGGCGCCATAAGGGGTCGGCCAACCACAGCAGCTCTCGCGTAGCTCCTGTCCACCAGACGCCTTCTCGAAATTACACGCGATAAAGCTCTTGGCCCTGGGCAACGGAACATGGGTTCAATCGGGAAGGTATGGTAAAGAGGTGTGTAGGGGTCCCGTCTACCATTCGTCCGTGCGGGCTGATGACCTAAGGCTGGCCCCTAGTCCAAGCGGCTTTCTAATCCAATGCTACTCGACCTCTATCATATCTCTACCTCCTTCCTTTTAGGCCACTGGCAGCGTGTGGCGTAGGGGTGCATGCTGTCTGTCTGTTTTCCTGTCAACACCTGCTGCTGTATCGATGCGCAGTAACACCCTGGGGCGAATGTCTTGTCAGGTGCCTTTTGGGGGTTAACACCATGGACAGTTGCCTTGTCAAGGGCTCTTCGGGGCTCACCATTCCGATACTGCGCATACACGTCACGATACCTTGCGGCCGATGAGGAAGGAGATCTTCTGGAAGCGGCTGATGCAATTTGGAGCTCTTGTGAAATGCCTATTAGGGACTACCTTTCTGATACCGCTGGATCACCTATCAACACCCAGCGGCGGATGGGGAAGGAGATGTTTGATAGCGCCGGATGCAAGTTGGGACTCTATCTTGAACAGAGATGGCCAGGGGTTGATGCAAGTCGCGATGCTGAAGCTGGAGCAAGTATAAGTATGGACGTGTGTTCTCGTCCAAGTTCAATCACTCCATCAGCATCGCAGCCTCATCTTCTTAGCATCGCGCCTCTGCAACATCTACGCCTCGACTCTTCAGTCTTGTACTCAAACCCATCGCAATGGAGCTCACCGGATTCCTCGCTGCCCTGGCAGTCTTCCTGCCTATCGTCTATGGCGCCCCTACCGCGGCCGCCAACAGCCTCCACCCTGAGATCCTCGCTGCCATGAAGCGCGATTTGGGACTCGACGCTGAGCAGGCCCATTTTCGTGTTGCCCGCGAGCTCCAGGCCACCGAGGTCATCGAGCAGCTACGTACCAAGGCTGGCAGCTCCTTCGGCGGTGCCTGGCTTGTCGACGGCGAGCTCAACGTTGCTGTCACTGACGAGGCCTTGACATCCGATGTCACCTCTGCTGGCGCCACTGCCTTGGTCGTCTCCACCCCCCTCTCCAAGCTCCAGGATGCCCAGAAGGCACTTGACCAGCTGGACATTGAGGCGGCCCTTGGCAAGCGCTCCGAGGCTGCTAGTGGAATCGCAGCCTACTATGTCGACATCGAGGCCAACAAGCTCGTACTCGAGGCCCTTTCCGGCAGCACCGCTCAGGCCTCAGAGCTGGCCAAGGAAGTCGGCCTCGTTGAGTCCGAGTTCGAGGTCCGCACCGTGCAGAGCTTGCCAACCACCTTCGCCACAATCCGTGGTGGTGACGCCTACTACATCGAACAATCTGGCCGATGCTCTGTCGGCTTCTCTGTCACCGGTGGTTTTGTCTCTGCTGGCCACTGCGGCTCTGTGGGTGACACTGCCTCTCTTACTCGCACTGGTGCTAGCATTGGAACTTTCTCTGGTTCCGTCTTCCCAGGAAACGGCGACTACTCTTACATCCGCGGTACCACTGGAAACACGTACTCTGGCACTATCAACAACTACAACGGTGGTACCCTTCCTGTTTCAGGCAGCACCGCTGCTGCCACTGGAGCGAGCATTTGCCGCTCCGGCTCCACCACTGGTGTCTACTGCGGCACTGTCCGCGCTCTGGGAGCGACCGTCTCCTACTCCGAGGGACGTGTTACTGGTCTCACCCAGACCAATGTCTGCGCCGAGCCCGGTGACTCTGGCGGTTCTTGTAAGCAATTCTTCCCCCCCCCCCTCCCCATTCTCAATTCATGTGATACATTTACTGACCTTTGTTCATTATTTAGTCTACTCTGGTTCCCAGGCTCAGGGTGTCACCTCCGGAGGCAATGGCAACTGCCAGAGCGGTGGAACTACCTATTTCCAGCCCGTCAACGAGATCCTGTCCGCTTACGGCCTTACTCTGACCCGTGGTTAAGTTGCTCTTTGATCCAGTCGTTGTTGGTACGGCGGTCTGAATGGGTATTGTTAGCAGGATTCGCAAGCTGTAAATATTTGAATCCAATTGTTAGCTGAAGGGGGGGGGGGGGGGGGGGGGGAGCAAAAAAGTGACGATCAAATCCACTCGAGGATTATCCTGTGAGTCCAATGTTTCGTGATTATTTAGATCATCCAATGTGCAAGGGGTTGTCAACGACAGCTCTTCTTTTCGTCTTGAATGAATCGCAACTTTACCAATCACACACATTTTATTAAACCTCGTCACTTGTCTGTTGGCACAACGACGAGTACATTGTTTTAGGACTGCTATTGTTGTTGCGGAAAGATTTAAACCCAGAGTTCCCCCACCCCCCTTTCCCTTTGTGGACAGAGCCTGTTATTCCATGCTATTTCCTGCTATAAAGGGTGCGCCAAGTGTAGAACAAAACATACGAGTGGCTCCACAAGGACACGGAAGGATATCCATAGATAAAATAAGAACTAGGAGGGGTCTATATCTATTCGCAAACAAACAGTGATACCTGATTCCACCAATCCCATGCTTGTATTCTGGCTCGTAGCTCCAAGTCATTCGCCGATCAGCGCCCACTCTCTTGACGCCTACCGCGCTCCCCTACGCTTATACGCTGATGCGAGTCCATCGCAATTTATTGCGCATCTCCAGGCTCGGCGATGTTCAAGACGCCTACATTTCGTATGGCGGAGGTGAGGGGGTGGGAACGCTGTTTGGTTTGGGGATCGTTGCTCGCGAGTTTGGCTTCTACTACCTTGATCTCATGAAGCTTTCTAGAAAGATGCGGACATCTCCCCCGCAGTCTGGCGCAACGTTAGTCCGTGACGTTGGAAATAGTTTTGGCGATAAAACAATGGCGGTACGTTCATTTACCCCGTCGAAATGAAGCCAGTACTCGCGGCAGAACTTCGTATTGGTAGCGGAATTACAGTCCAGGGGGGTGGAAATCGCTCGGCAGGCGGCAAACTACCAATAAAGATTGACTATAGCGGGCCTAAACGTTGCAGGAGTCTTGAGACGATAGCCGTTGGGTGCATCGTATTGGCGAAAGGCCTCCATGTAAAGAACGATGGGCTTTGCATGCCTGGGTATAAGCGAAGAAGATGATGATTTTGAGTATCAGCTCTGTCATTTAATGGTGCGTAGAAAACTCAAGCTGCCTGTAAACCTGCATGTAGCTGGACAGTTCTTTTTTCTCTCGGCTTCCTACTTGCCTAGATAGTTACGCCGCAAACATTGGTGAGAGCGATCATGCTTCGTAGTTTCGAGATGTCGGAGGACACATAATAGGGGCTGAGACTATCGGTTTTAGAAGTGTAGTAGAAATTGACTAACACTACGATAGTGAAGATGTAACGTCACGTAGTTCCGAGGCCGCCAGCTGCCAGGGTAAAACAATTGAAAAAAAAACAGCAATCAGTAATCCACCTTGCAAGGCAGTTTCTCCTCTGAGACCATGGATCGACGCACTGCGGCCCCGAGTAGCAGGCCTAAACAGGACCCGAGTAAACGGTCCCCTTGCGCGATACCTAATGTAACCAGCATAGCCACCCCCTTCGCACCTTTGATTGGTCAAAACCCGTACTCGGGGCAAGAGACCCAGGCCTTCGCTGTCTCACCACTGCTGGGTGTTTCTGTTGCAGATCCGAAGAAACTCATCTATTGGATGGCAGTGTCAAAAGGCGCCTTATGTGTATACGCGGCTTTAATGCAGCTGCGGGCTACATATGCTTTCGTTGTTGCCTAGGAGATAGTGCGACGGCTTTTTACTTCGTAGTCAAAGTTATCAGGCTGGTATATTCAACTGTTCTTCGTTGTACAATATCGTTGATCTCTTTCAAGCAGTAGCACTGCTCATCTCAACTTACATCCACGAACCTCAGAAATTTTGCTAAAAGCAAGGTAAAATGACCATGGCCCAGGAACGCCCTCTTCGCACCCTCACTCTCTTTACTAGCGCTCTCGCAACACCTCTTCTCATTGCCACAACCGTTATATCGCTAGAGTCTCACGGTTGGTATAACCATCGCGATGTTACGGCATTCTGCTTCGGCTATATTCCACTAGCCATGACCACTGTGGCGTCCACCGTGAGCTTGATTCATCAACGAAGGCGTGGTAGTGCACCAGGACCCAGGTTCACGCTTCTAGACGGATTGGCGGCTATCACGTATCTGGCGATACTCATTCCAATCTGGGCGGTCGAGACTGGCGAACTGAGAGCACCAGGATATGGCTTGTTAGCTGGCTACACTACTTCCCCTATGATCGTCAACATGTAAGTCGTTAAGAAGGTTAGCTTAACAGGCAGGATATTCGCTTACGTTCTAACAGGTTTGTTCACTTGTACTTCTTCGCTCACAAGGCTCGATCGATGTGGTCTTCGTTTACTACGCCACAGGTGCACGAATGCCCTAACTGCCACAACAGCTTCGCGGTTGGCGCGCTGCAGGTCAAGGAGACGAGCAAAGGTGGAGAGCGGTACAGTTTGTTGCGTGGAGAAGACTACCTCGATGCTGATGCCGATGCGGAGCACTACGTTGATGTGAGTGCTAGGCCTTCCACAGAGCAGCTACGTCCTGAGTGTAACGACAAGGATGAAGTTAAAGGGAAGTCCATCGTCGATGTCTGATTAGTGGCTTGGTCTAGTCAGCGCTCGAGGTCTTGCGTTGTTCGTGGAATAGATTGATCGATCTTGAAGGGAAAAAAGGAAGGAGAAAAAGAAAGGGGAGAAAGAAAAAAGTGAGAGAAAGATAGGGAGAGAGAGAGAGAGGTTGACGTGGCTAAATCGGGGAATGTTAGGCAACGATGCTCATACACGAATGTGTTGGCTTATCAAAGATTGGGGAGGGTGATCCTGGTGCCGCGACGCTCGATAAACACGAAATGGGTTTATATTTTCTCTTTGCTGGGTTTGGCATGGTCCTTTAAGTTCTTTCGCGATCGATTTGCCCTCGCGTTATTTATTCGGCTTCCTATATGTAGACGTTTCCGCTCAGACGGTCCCAAACCGAGCAGTTATACACACATCCAGTGTCCTCTTTCTAAGCATGTTGCCCTGGAAATATCTCTCCTTGATCCCACTGCAAATCGCAAAGTTAGTGAGCGCTCTTTTTCAGCACCAACACAAGACTTACGTGCTCAACGATACAGTCGCCCTCCCAACGAAACCGGTCAACTACCTCAAGATTTCCGGATTGGTATTTGAGCCAGCTTTGAAAGTGCTTGAAAGTTGTATTCATTGGTTTAATATTCTGTGAAGCCCAAATTGGGTATAAAAGGTTCCATGCGGAGTCAAATCCGTTCTTTGCAGTGGGGTTGTGGTTCTACACGTTGTCTGGTTAGCCGTCGTTGATATTTTCTCAGCATCATGGCCTTCTTACTATATAATCTTTCGAGATGTATTTGAACGCCTCACTGATATCTTTCTTGTAGATAAAGGCTTTGGCGAAGGCTTCAGCGCGTTTCGCTGTCTGTGTTTCGGTTGTCTTCGTCACGCGCACGCATGGTGCTGGCTCTATAATAGGCGTCTGGCGTACCACGAGCACGTCTGATCTGCTGTGTGGCTCGGCTGGAGCAGCCAGAACCGCTAGTGGTGCAAGCACTGTAGAGACGAGGATGGTGAAGCGCATGTTGAGGATGACAATATCGCAACGTAAAGCTGGGGTTTCAGGATGGGAAACAATGTACAAACGAGAGTACACTTATACCACACAACATGTGCCTGAATATCATCATTGTACCCTGCACAGACCCACGGTCTACTGCCGACAGACCATTTACGGCGCAATATCCTAGATTAATTCGTCTAGCAGCTCTGTCGGCTGTATCCGGGGGTTAGAGTTGAGGCGCTATCGCCATTTGTGGTATCTAAGCTCACCATGGCATATTATCGACGTCTCATATAGAGGTCGGCAGTTGTTGTGGCAAGCTTTTTGTAGCTAGGATCGTTTGTAGAGCTGGGAACTAGGCAGGTTTAGATTAAGGGGACACCAGTCTGGCCGAGGCCTAATGACGTTTGCGCACGTGTGTAGGGCCGAGACCTCAGAAAGGCAAACTCAATCAACGCCGGCACGTTCGCCGCAAAATGTCAAATATGTGCTCTGGAGCAAAAGACGAAATTGTGATGACTGAGACTTCTGAAACCTGTTTGACCGACATAAGGCATCCCCTTGATCATTGGTACAGTGCCTGTGCGCCATGTGAGCCAGGTCAGCATGTGAGCCACCTGAACATCACAACATTAAAATCATCCCAACTTTAACGCTTTATAACTTCACCCCTATAGAACCTAGTTTAGAGAATAATTAAATATGTTTAAATATATAAAAGTAGCGCATTTCTATACTGCAAAGTTATAATTTTTTTTAAGTTGATAAAATAACATTATTGCGCTACTACTAAGGTGTAGGCTAGTAAATGGGTATAGGTTGGGTTGTGGTTAGGTCAGCTTACGTTAGACCACAACTACAACCTTACTACAACCTAAGCTTTTTGCGCTAAAATTAGGTATAAGTTGGGTTAGGGTTGCACGGACGTAGGCTGTGGTTAGGTTACTTATTTTTAAGGTATTAAAGGTCGTGGTTGTTGTTGTAGTCAAAATGGGTTTTCCAAAAAAGTAAAAAGCAGCTGCCCTCTACTAATTAGTCGCAAAAGTTAAAAAAAGATTGTGTAGTTGACGAAATTTGAACGGTGAGTGGATAAGGTCCACGCGCTAAGCGCTCGGAGCAGAAAAGCTTAGACTACTAAGCGAAATCAGGGTCAAAAAAATTGCTAAAGGTACTAAAAAACAACACTAATTAAAACGTGTTCAACGGCGATTGCCAGCCTATGGCTGGCAACAAGATTGCGATGGAGGCGGTAAATGGTCATCGGTCAAGACTTGGAGGGATATCGCGCATCTTCGTTTCCGTCCGAACATGCTGGAGCGACACACCAATTGCGTGCCGGCAATGCCGAACAAGGGGGCGTGAGCCCGGATACATGTTGTTAGCAATAAATCTTTTTTACCAAAAAGGTGTCTACAAAATGTGTGGTCACATTAAAAGGTTGTCTCAAAAGGCCGAAGCCAGTGGTTAGGTTACACAGACGTGTGGTTGTAGTTGTAGTTAAGTTGCACAGACGTGTGGTTGTGGTTAGGTTATAGTTTAGTATAGGTTAGGTTGTTAATATAACTGTTATAATTAGCTGTAATAAGATTACTTTAGCTATGTAAGCACTAATTAATCTCTGTCTATAACTACGTAGGTTACCTAACTACAACCTACGCTAATATAACTTTAACTTGACTATAACCACACGTCTGTGTAATTTAACTACAACTACAACTACACGTCCGTGCGACCTAACTACAACTACAACTACTAGTCTGTCACGGATAGTTGTGTAATAGCTAGTTCCGCTAAGTTCGCTTATTATTAGCTTCCCCACGGGCAATTGTGCTTATAAGCTGCTCTTTACCTGCAAGGAGACCTGCAGGTATTATTGCTTAAAATATATATACATTATTATTTCAGAGCTATCTCTTACTATCTTCTGTATTGTAAAGCAAGTACTATTGCCTAAAGCTACTTCTTATAGAATAATACCTTTCCTATAAGCTAATAGTTTAAAGATAGCTCCCTTAACACAATCTAACACTTAAGGCAATTAAAGAAGCTAAAGCTCTGCTACATCTAAACTTTCTAACTTTCCTTAAACCTTATTAAGGCCCGCTACACTTAAAAAGCCTAAAAAACGCACTTAAAGCGCACTAGCAACGCTTTAAGAGCGTATTAACGCTATAGAAAAGCAACGTAATAAACTTTAGTTTTTATAATAATTATAATGGCTTCGGCCTTTTAAGACAACCTTTTAATGTAACCACACATTTTATAAACACTATTTTAGAAAAAAAAAAGATTTATTGCTAACAATAAGTATCTAGGCTTATGCCCTCTTATTTAGCATTGCTAGCACGCAATTAGTGTGTTGCATGTTTAGATAGAAATAAAGATGCGCAATATCCCTCTAACTAACTATCTTAACTAATAACTATTTACTGCTAACTGCAACTTCTATTGTCTTTGTCACTATTCTAGCAGTGTTGCAGTCGCGGCGTTTCTAGTATGCGCCTATACTTAGATGTAAACATACAATAACAGCGTTACTATCTAAGCATAGCTCTTTTATCTCTAAAGGTAACTTACAAAATCCTTCTGCTTATTAGTTTATTTTAGCTACTTAATAGCTATTTTAACACGCTTTTGCTTTTTATAAAGCTACTATAAGGTCTTTTTACTAAAGTTATATTTTTGCAAGAAAAGATTAGTAAAATAATATACTATTACTGCACCTAGACTATTAATAGGCGCAACGTATTTAATAAACTTGCTGCTAAATAAGCCCATTATAACCTCTATTATAACTTTAATATTTATAATACTAGACTTATTAATAAGGTGTTAATAAATAATAGAATTTAACTTTTACGTTTACTTAATTACTATAAAAGCTACTGCTAACAGCTCTTCTTTAACTAACTAGGGAAGCTACTTAATAAAAGTAAACGCAGGCTTTATAATCTACTACTATAGCTTCTTATATAGTAACTTAGTAAAGTTTAACTTTAATTCATATAAACTATTAGTCTTTGTATTAAATAAGAAGAAAAATAGTTTAAGTATTATATTATTTATATATAAGTTGTGTGGGAGCTGAGAAGGAGCAATTAAGATTAATCAGGTTGAGTAAAATAAGTGTATTAATCACTAAGGCCACAACAAAGTGTCCAATAACTACTAAAAAGATATAAGATAATCTAGCCCGTTTATATAGACGCTAGCGAGTCTGTTACGTGAACAGCTTACTAGGATTACCTAATTAACAGGGTGATCCGCGTGTTAATACTCTAACACACCCTCTAGGTTAGTGAGAATTTATTAATTTAAGCTGTAAGCAAGAAGTTAATCCTTACTAGATTAACGTTGTTAATTAAGAGGTCCTTTTATAACTTTAGTCCTACTGCCTAATCTTTTATCTCTGTAGTGATATTGTAATATTGTTTTAATTAAGCAAGTAGCTTAGTCCTATTATGATATTAAAATATTAGCCAAACTCTAAATATCGCGTAATTAGTCTATGCGCAATTAATATAAATACTAATTGCATCTACTGCCTCTCTAAAACTTTTAGCCTTACTCTAACATTAATTACTAAGTGTTTCTAATATTTAACGCACCCCTATTACTATTAATATAGTAAGCTTTATTACTTTACTATTTTTTTTACTAATTAGCTGCTAATATTTCTAGTGTAGTCTGCCTCTAACAGCAACAAGCGTAAGCGTTACTTAGAAAGCTTATACTAATAATATAAGAATAGTGCTAAGCATAAGCACCGCGCGCGTTAAAGCCTACTTAATAATAAGATTTAGCAAGCAGCTAATTTTTAAGATAATAAGAGTTTGTTACTTCTACCCTTTAATCTGTACACACACTTTAAGACTTCTAGCAGCTTAGCTTAGAGATTAATTAACTTGCCTAATAAATTAAGTCTACTATTAAGCCTTTATTTAAGTTTTAATTAAACTAAGAGCCTAACTAAAAAATTAAGCTAGCGTAAGGGCAGGACTGTTTAAGAGCCTGTTTAAAAGTTAAAGTAAATTACTACTTTAGCAACGTTAAAAGACTAGCTAGAATAGGCTGCCTCTGAGTCTACTACAAACAAGTAGAAGGCAGAGACCTCTACCTCTGAGTTGATAGTAGAACAAGCAACTATATCTGGAGATTGAAACCGCAACAGGTTATGAGCCCGGAGGTCAATTCCCAACATAATATAATAACAGCAATAGCCTATATACGCCTATTAAGCTATTTATAAGGCGCAACGCGACTCCCTCTACTTAGAAGAAGGTAATTATAAGCTTTTTAAAGATTACTACTAATTTATTACGTCCTTGCGTTCCTTTGTGTAAGCGCTATATAAAGAAGTTACTTAATAGTTTATACGCTAAGCGCTGCTTTAATTAAGTTTAGACTAGTAGTTAGGGTAGCACTTACTATATTAGTTGCTTATTTTATATATACTCTACTAATAATAATAATCTTGCTAATTGTTTTATAGCTATATATAAAGATAAAAAGGTAAGTCTTTAATTATTTAAGCTTCTTGTTTAGACTACTAACTAGTTTTTAAAAATAAAATAATAATAAGTACTAAGTTAATAAGTATAAAGTACTTAGTAATATTATTGCTTACTACAAGAAAATTAATAGTAGTGTTATATTTACTAAAAAGTCTTTTACGCAGAAGCCCTTAGTTAAAGATTACTATACTTAAGAGATGTTGTCTTGTAGTTTTACTACTTAGCTCTTGCTACCTACTTCTGCTCTAGTAAGCGCTTTTAATTAAAAATATAAGCTTTATAATACTATATATAACTCTAGTTAACTTGTAGTGTAGCCTGCTTAATAGCTAGCTTTTAATTTATAACAGCTACGGCAATAACAGCTTTAGCTATAGTAGTAATAGTAGCATCTTTTGTATTAATTAAGAGTTTAAGAACAGTATAATTATAAAATACTACCTTTAACTATTTTATATTATTATGTTTCTAATTGTTGTTTTAATTACTATACAACTTAATTGTATAGGCATAAGTATACTAAAGTAAGCTAATAATTACTTTACAATTCTATTTATAAAAGTAATAGATTAGATTTGCGCCTTTATGCTGCTTACCTATAGACTCTAGCTATTTAAGCTAAAATAGCTAATAATGCGCTTAAGCTTGCTAAGACTTAGAAAGCTAAGTAAGACCTGCTAATAGAGTCTAGTAAGTATAATAATTTTAATGCTTACTAGTAAGCTTATTCTTAGTTCTAGTTTTTAGTTTTTAGTTAGTTTAGCTTTTTAATCTCCTGCTCCTTCTAAGCAATTAACAGGAGACTTAGCCTAGTATATAGTTATTGCTACTTAATATAAATTCTTTACTTATTAATTATTATTACTTTTAATTAAGTACCTAACTTGCTAAAAGTTAAGCAACTACTTAAACTTCTTAAACTGTTGTTAAGTAAGCAACTTAGTTAGTTTATTAGCTAGCATAATTATTATTTCTAGGTACTTAACTTAAAAAAATCTTTTAGCATATTCTTACTACAGCTATATATTTTATATATCTACATATATTAAACAAGTGCTAATCTACTTATTTATCCTAACTATAAGCCTAATTGTTTATTTATTATTATACTAGACTGTCTAAACTTCTTTTAAATTAAGAGACAGTTTGCAAAAAAAGCGTTTAAAGGCAATAGCCTCTTTAGTAGTTTGCTTAAAAGCAAGTAGCTTAGCTTTAGTAGTTAACGTAGTTACTGTAGTCTGCTAAGCTGCCTTCTAAAATATTAGACTACTATATAGGATAGCTATATATTTATAAGATAATTAATAAGTTTTCTAATTATTTATAAAAGAAGCATTGCCTGCAATCATTAAGTTTAGGCTATTATAGTTCCTATATTAGATTGCATTTTATCTTATCTAATAGAGGTACATAATTACCTATTTAATAGCTTTTATATATTAATTACTAAAGTTTGTAAGTAAGTGTAAGAGCTTTAAAATTAAGTAGGCAATATCTAGTTAAAGTATAATAGCTATATACAGCACTAATCTAACTTTTTTTTAGTAAGCCTTAATATTTTGCTTAGTTACTTTACTAGTGTTCTTAATTAGCTCTTCTAACAGCAGTAAAGTCTTTAAAAAGCTTTTATTTTTTAGCTTAAACTTTTTTGTAATTTTGTTAATATACGTATTATAAAAAAGCGTAATTATTTGCTTTTTATAATCTCTAATTACTTAGATACTAAGAAACTATTTAACTAATTCTTGTTTCTATTTCTTATACTTATTTATAATTTTTAACTAAAGATATAATACCCTCTACTTATAATCTTTCGCGAAGAGCAGTAGGATATTATCTATATAAAACAAAACTAGAATTCTTCTTTCTTAATTAAAGAATAGGCAAGGCTTCTCTAGTAAGGCAATTAGTTTAATTTTCTTTAGTAATCCTAAAAACTCTTTATACTACAACAGTAGTAAGTCTTATAATTTATAAAGTGCGTAGTTAAGCTGTATACACTTTCTAGGCTTCTTAAAGCTATTTAGCATCTTACAAATTACTAAGTTATCTACTATAACTAACGTATTAAGAAATGCTTTTATAATATTCTATTGCTTAATCTTTAAATAATTTTTAGTAGCAATAGCTATTGCTGCTCTAAAGAACTTAGCTGCTAATGTAGCAGCGCATATCAACTTAATTAAGTCTTTCTTCTAAAGATTACCTCTTTTAATAATCTGCGCCTTTTATTTAAAAAAAAAGCTGTTTTAATTAAACTTGTAGGTCTAAACCTACTTTATAAGTATTAGTTAATTATCTGCTTTTTCTTTTAATATTTTAGTCTAAGTCTTATTTTTACTTAACTAATCAATCTCTTTCTTACAGATATCTTTAAATAAGGCTTTTATAAAGTACTAAAGTAACTGCTTTTCTAATTCTAGCAGTTTAGGTAGATTATTATAATGCAGTTAAGTATCTCCTATATTTAGTTTATACTTAGTAAGCAAAGCTGCTATAACTATATAATTAAAAGTTTTATTGCTTTCTTGCACTTCCTAGGTTGATTACAAACCTAGTAGGTAGGTATTACAAAAATTAATTTATAATAAATTCTTATAATTTATAATTAATACATTAACACTACCTATACTTTTATTTTCTAGTTAATTATTGAAATCTTAAGTTAAATTTTTACATTTACGCCCGCCGCCTAGCTTACGTAGTAGAAGATAATAATTTATTAACTAATCTAGGCTTTTACTAGTTATTCTAGCACTATATCTTGTAAGTAAAAGTTAAGCTTATAATTACTTACTCTATCTATTATTTAAGACCTAAGATCTTAAATTATAAAATAATCTGCTGTCTACAACTTGCTTACTTTAAGTAAAAGTCTTATTATAAATAGCTAGCGCATTAAAGTCTTTAGGCTTAGATTATTAAACTAGTAAGAAGTTGTTAAGCTTATATAAAAAAGGCTCTTTACCTCTAAATATTAATAAGTTAGCTTCTCTAAGTAAGCGCACTGCTGTTTAACTATTAAATACTCTACAATTAATTGCGTTGTTGCTCCCTAAAGTCTCTAGTTTAGAAGTTAGTTCTAAGGTAGCAAGACTAGTATTTTACTACTAATTTAAATAAACTTCTAATAGTGCATTAGCATTATGCTCTATTTACTTAGTGTTTTCTAATCTACTTTTATACTTAGTAGGTAGGCCTTCTTTACTACTTAAGATAGTAGATAGATTACTCTTAAGGTTTTTAGTAGTTAGCTATATTTCTTAGTTTACTCTACTTTATAAGGCTAGGAAGGATCGCAAGTTATCTCCTAGATTAACTAGCTTGCTATTATAAAAGATTTCTACAATTTTAATTACTTAATCTTTTAGTAGCTCTTTTGTGCAATTTCTTTTGTAAAATAAATATTTATTAAAAGTTATATTACAGGTAGTAATTGCTTAATTAAAGGTTAGTACCTATATATAGTATATTTTAGAAGCTTAATAACTATCTAAATAACTAATATAGCCTTAAGAATTGACTTTAAATCCTTTATAATTATATCTAGCTACCCTTTTCCTATTTAATAGATAGGCTTAGCAGCTGTACGCGTAAATTCCACTCTAGTCTAGGCATAAATTAGCAGTCCTATGTTTAATCTTAAGTAGTTAATAGTATTAGAAATGTTTCCTAAACTATTCTTTAAACACCTAGTTAACGGATTAGTAGCTATAAATCTTAGTAAAGCTTATTTTATGCAAGTAAGCTGCCGCATTTATAATTACTAGCTAGAGCTTAGCTAGTAAATTTGCACTTATGCGTATCTTAATAGCTTTTTTAATTAGCTCTTAGCTAGCTCTCTCTACTAAGCTATTAAGCTTATAAGTATATAGTAGTAGCGTCTTAATTATAATTTTTTTCTCTATTGCCTATTTCTTATATCTTAATTACCCTCTCTAAGGCAGTGTAGTAGTATTATTATCCTAGTAAATCTCTATAATTTTTACTAATATTTTCTCTCAATTCTTACAGTAAAGCCTTTAATTACAGGCATAATATTACTTAGTGTCTTTAACTAAATATTATAGTTATACAGCTTGCTTAAGTAGTTTTCCCTAATAATTAGTGCCTATTTCTTAAATAGTTAACTATTTAAAAAGTTAAACAGGTCTTATAAGATTCTATAAAAAGTTAAAGTTATTTTTCTTTAAGTTACTATAAAATTACTTACAAGGCATAAGCTATTACATAATAATTATATTCTAATAGCTTCTTACTAGTAATCTTAATATCTTGCGCTAAGTAGACTAGAGCTTTAATAGCCCTTTGTCTTAAGTATCCTAATTGTTAATAGTATAAATCCTTATTACTAGTACGCAACTAAGGTTTCTTCAATTATGCTATAGCGTTTACTAGCAGTAGTTAAGCAATATAATAAGTAAGTTCTTTATATTTAATAAATAAGAGATAAAAGTAACACTTTAAGTTAATTAAGATGAAATTCTTCTTAATTATTCTAAAACGTATAGTATAATTATATCTTAAGTACTATATGCCTAATTGCTTAAGCCGTGCCTTAGAGACAATATTAACGTAGAAGCCTAGTATAAGCTTAACATTAGTAAGCAGAAAATTAGCTGTCTTAGAGCTAGCCTTGCTATGCAAGACGTTCTTAAGTAGCTTATTTCTTATTCTAGCAACTAGAATTAATTAAGTGCCTGTATTAATAGTATCGTCTTTAATACATTTGCAATAGGTGCCTAGGACTAGGTAATCTATACTATTAACTAAGTAGACTGCTGCTCTACTGTCTATAATTCTATAAAGGGACAACGCATAAGAAGTAAAGGCTATACTAAATATATTTAGACTAATTTTTTTTATTAAGTTCTTTAAGTTAATTAGTGCTAAAACTAATAAGCTAGGGTACGCTCTACTTAGTTTATTAGTAACTAATTTATTAGTAGTAGCTTTCTAGCCCTCTTTCTTAACCTAGGTCTATAGTGTTGCCTATCTGTTGCTGTTCTATTGCTTAACAATCTTCTTTTAATTGTTGTCTAACAGTTTAATTAGTATCTTCTTAGTAGGTATTAATTTTGTAACTGCAGTTTAAAGTTAAAAGTAGTTGTATAGTATCTAAGAGTACTTATTCTCCAATTTTTTACTTGGCTTATAAGAATAAGAATATAATTACTTACTGCCTTTACTTAGCTGTATAATATTTAATAATTGTTAGGCTATTTTTAATTTAGATTTAGTTTAGAATACTACATGTTCTTTTCCTTTTAAGAAAGTAATTTATCAATTCTGTAATAGAATACTAAAAATCTTTTTTAGATGATTAAAAGTTAATTAAGCTCTACTAAGCGCTATTACTTATAACAGCTTATTACGCTTCTTGCGCAACTAGTCTAGTGTAATCTTAGTGCCTAAGGCGTCTAAAAAATTAGTAACTACTAATAGCCTAATAACTTTAGAGAGCAAGTAAATTGTTGCTTATTAATACAGGAGCTACTACTTAGTAAACTAACGCTTAGAGGTTATTTATTTTTAGTAAGCCTTATCTAGGTAGGATCTGTATTGCGCCCTAATTAAATACTAAGTATTCTAATCTGTAAAAGCAAGATTCTTTTTTAGAATCTTTATTAAAGCTTGTAAACTAATAAAGTTTTAAGTAATTGTGCTTATTAAGGCGTTTAACAGCAGGTCTAGATATATAGTCTTGCTAATCTAGTCTTTAATATTAGTAATCTTAGCAACTTTCTTGTCTATTAAGTAGTATATACTTTGTACTTATTAACTAACTTATTGTAATTATTCTTTTTATACTTAGCGCTAATTATATAAGCTTTATATTTGTGTTAAGCAATCTTGTAGTCCTTTTATTCTTAAGCGCTTGCGCTAGGTAGTAGAGCAATAGGCTTTTTAATATCCTTAGGCAACTTAGAATACTAAGACTTCTAGTAATCTATTAAGCGCACGTCTAGTAGATTAAGATTAACTTAATCTTAGATGAATTTCTTTAAGCAGTGCAGTCTTAATAGAGCAAACTAGGTTAGCTAGTCTAATTAAGCCTTAAGAATTACTCTTAAAGCAACAAGCAGTGTATTAGAGAAGTTTATATTAGTAAGATGCTTTATAAGATTATAACGTAGGTTATTGTTAAAGTAAGCGCGGGATTAGTTAGTTAGTAGCTATGTTAACAATAACAGTAGTATATAAGTTGTAGGATAGAGTAGTAGGAGGTTAATCGTATAATTAAGTAGGTAAGAGGTATAGTAGCCGCAGCGATCTACTAGCTGTGCTGTAGGAGAAAATAGAGGAGAGTAAGTTAATAATTAAACAGTTAACCTTCTAGCTTGCTAGTTGCGTAGTAGGAATTAATACTACAATTAAGCGGCTGGGCTTATAACTGTAGGAGCTAAGAAGGAGCAATTGAGATTGATTAGGTAGAGTGAAATAAGTGTATTGATTACTAAGGCTATAACAAAGTGTCCAATAACTACTAAAGAGACATAAGACGATCTGGCCCGTTTATATAGACGCTAGCGGGTCCGTCACGTAAATAGCTTACCAGGATCACCTGATTAACAGGGTGATCTGCGTGTCAATACTCTAACAAGTTGTTTATATGCAGTACTATATAGTGTAAAAAATCCTAAAGGTAAGAAATAATAAGCAGAGAGCTTTTATAAAGTATTATAGGCTTCTGCTGTAGTAACGTACGTGTCCTTACCCTCCTCTACCACCTCTACTTCCTCCGCCTTTATCACAATCTTGTTGCTAGCTATAATGTTAAACACGTTTTAATTAGTGTTGTTTTTTAGTACCTACAGCAAATTTTTTAACCCTAATTTTGCTTAGTAGTCTAAGCTTTTCTACTCTAAGCGCCTAGCGCGTAGACTTTATCTACTTACTATTTAAATTTCGTTAACTACACATAATCTCTTTTTGAGTTTTGTAACTAATTAGTAGGGGGCAGCTGCTTTTCACTTTTTTAGAAAACCCATTTTAACTACAACAACAACCACCACCTTTAATACCTTAAAAAACTAATAATAATTACAAGAGTTAAAGAAAAAAGTAGCATAACTAAAAAGGGCTAAACACGAAGAAATTTTAAATATACTAATAGTACTAACTACATTATCCCACGCATAGAATACACTTAAATCGTTACGTACTGCGCATGTGCAACGCTCGTTAAAACTTAAAGACCTAGCTAAATACTAAGGCAAAACTCTTAAGGAATATTGCAAGTTTACCTATTCCTACAAAGTAGCGTTTTAGCTACTACTATAAGAATTTAAAAGAGATAACAATAAAGTAATCTAGGTAATATAGTATTTTAGAGTAGACCCTTAAGAGCTTTGGTATGCTTAATATAAGCGTTTTTTTAAAGTAAAAAGAGAAGTGCTAACTTAAGACTACTTTAAGCATGTAAGGGGTAGCTTTAGGCAATAGTACTTGCTTTACACCACAGAAGATAGTAAGAGATAACTCTAGAATAATAACGTGTGTATATTTTTAATAATAATACCTGCTAGTATTCTTGTAGGCAAAGAGCTCCTTATAAGCACAATTACAAGTAGGCAAGCTAATAAATAAGCGAGCTTAGCAGAACTAGCTAACACGCAACTATCTGTAACAAAGCCTCTCTCTCTAGTCTAGCGTCCTAACAGCCTTAAATTAACTCTTAGAATTATATAAAGATAGTTTAGTAAAGAGCGCGTTTTACGCGCAGCTTATGTGCTCTTAAAACATATATTACCTGCAGTTTAGGCGCGTAATAAGCTCTAGGCTTAAGTCTTTATAGCATTGTTGTAGTAACCTTTAAGTTAGTTGTTTATTTCTTAAAAATTTTAGAAGTAAAAGTAAAAGTATATAATTATTGTAAGTAGTCTATGCAAAGTAATATTTGTTGTAGTAATAAAAAAAATTTCTACTATATTTTTTATAATCTGTATTTTGCTTAACACACTTAATGTACAATATTAGCGCACTTACTATACAACTAAATAATAAGCTTTAATCTTTATTATAGTTTACTACTTAAATCCTAAGTATATTAAGAAGTCTTACTTATAAAATGCTTAGCTATACAAGTTTAGCGTACTTAAAAAAAGCTACTAATCTTGTTACTTTACATGTAACGTGCTTATACTACACATAAAGTATTACTAAATAAAAAAAGATTTGTAGAAAAACTAAGCATTATTATTATAACTATTATGCTAAGAGCAACTATAGTAGTTATATTAAAGTAAGTCTTTTTATTTTATTAACTATGCTTTAGCTATTTTAAATAAGTTCTTAAAGCACTTAATAGGCGTTTAAATTATCTATACTAACTTTGTACTTATTTTAATACTATAGTTACTAATACTAACACTCTAAAGACTAACCTTACTATTATTATTACTAGCGTTAAGCTTGTGTAATGCTAGCGCTAATTTAACTTTAAGCTTTTTAACTACTACTGCGTTGCCGCGCACATAAGTACTTCTTTAAAAGTTTCTACTTAGGTATTAATAACCTCGCCCTACTACTTAAGCTTAATCTTAGTAAAGCAGCGCTATATAGTAGCTGCTTTAAAATTAATTGCTAGGCATGCAGCTAGGATTGCTAGTCCTACTAGTGTAGATAAAGACAATAATAAAAGCTTAAGCAACAACAACGTGCTGCTTCTTAAGCGTAGTCTAGGCGTAAGTAGCGCGCATAATAGTAGTGCTAGAAGCAGTAGTAATAATATAGGTAGTAATAATAAAATTTATGCTAGTAGTAAGGAAATTCTTAATAATAAGTAAAGGTAAATTATTTTTATACTTATAGTTTTGTTTACTTAGATACCTAAATTGCGCCTTAAGAGCGTAATAATAATGTTTAGTATACTTTTTAAGCGCGCTTAGAACGTAATAATCTTTATTTATGCTTATATTCCTTAATTAGTTCTTCTATATCCTTAAACTACAATACTAGAGTCTAAGTATTTTATAATTTATTGTAACTTTTTTATTGCAACTAATACTCTAGCTAGCTATTCTTAATTTGTTTCTTTAATATTTTTTTGACTTTCTAAATCTCTTTACCCTTAAGGCTAATTTCTAGTGCCTAAGTATTATCTTCTTAACTACTACTGTACGGGTGTTGGAGTGTATAAAGACATACTGCTACGAGGGCAAGAGATCACTAGTAGCTAGATTATACAAGAATAAGGTTGGCAAAATAACAATCTTATTTTAGGTTAGGTGTAAAGACTATTAGTAGAAGAAGATGCCTATTCCATAGTACATTGCAGGAGCTAAGTCGTAGAGTAAACAAATAATAAATCCCCGCCCCTTTCTGTAGGATATTAAATAAGTTATATACCTTAGGATTAAGTAGTTAAGCACTAACCTAGTGTACAGTTAGGTATTACCCTATGTACTAGCACAAACCTCCTCTTCTTGCAAGCTTAGCCTTATTAAGCTCTAAACTCCGCAGAAAGAATAGAAAGAAACACAGCAAAAACAAAAGAAATAAATAAAAGAAATACAGTTTAATTACTTAGGACGCCGCCTAGTATTAACAAATTACATATCTATGTAGTAGCTACAAAATCTAGGTGTTTAGAGAGTACCTAGATTCTGTGGATTTGGTAGTTTTCTTTCTACACACCTAATAGGGGCACATCTTTACTATCTCCCTATTTCTTACTTCTTTAAGCGTTTACTTTAACAAGGTTCTTAAGCAGTAGCTAAAGTGCTTAGTCTAAGCACAAGTATAGTAGTAGTAGTAGTAGCAGAAGCTTAAGTCTTAGATATTAATTAAAGGCAGCTATAATAGGACTGCCTAGTTAAAGTAGAGAGTACTAAGATGTTATCTAAAATTACTATTCCTAATTAAGAACAAGCACGCAGAAGACGCTATGTAAAAGAAAGTATAATAAGATTTTTACTTTTTTAGAAAACTTAACGCTTATCTGCTTTTAAGCTAAGTTCTTTTTAAAGGTGCTAGAAAGAATTAGCTTAAAAAAAATTAGTATCTTATTTATTTTAGTTCTTTATTATATGTAAAGACTTCTTTTTATTATTAAAGAAGTATAATTAGTTAGAGAAACTTTAAACAAAATTAGTATAAAAAGCGCTTTTCTTTAACTTTTATACTATAAGCTATAAGTTAAGAATTTATTGTGTAATATAGTTATAATATTCCTTAATATGTTTGTTAATCTATTCCTTAGTAAAGTTTTATAGTATATTATATAGCTTCTTGTAAACAAGAGAATTATCTTATTTAGCCTGCCTTATAAAGGCCTTCTAGATTTAGAATTTATACTTAATATGCACATTTATAAGAAATAGCTAGTTAATTTCTCTAAACTTGTTAGAGTAACTAGAAAAAGTATAAAAAGTAGTAGTAAGGTCATAGTATGCCTTGCAAATCTCCCTATAAGTTCTTATAGTAGGCACTTTTATTATACTATCTTAGACTATAACAAACTAGAGAAGCACAGTACAGTAGTTATAAGTAGTTAGCCTAGTAAATTTATAAAGTAAAAGAGGTAATAAAATTTAAGCTTGTTCTTTTTTATAGATTTACTTTATTTATTTAGCGTTAGGAACTACCTTCTGCGCGTCTTCTAGCTAGTTAGTCTTATTTTCCTATTCTTTAATAAAACTATTTAATAATTTAATATTTATATTTTTACGCTACTACAAGTACGCTAGTATATACTTATAGAATTCTAGTAGCATCTCTATATAGTTGTTTATGTCTTTATTGTTAAATAAGACACTGCTTTAAATTATCTTTATACTAAGGCCTTCTATTATTATACGCTTAAGGTTAAAGTTAATATACTTAAAGTATGTCTAATTGCCTTTTTTTTAGCAAACTTAGCGTAGTAAAAGTAAAAAATTAAAGTGTGTTCTTTACAAAGCATTATATATTATAACTAGTATCTTAAGTCTATATATATAGCCTATTAAATAAGTAAGTAGTATATATTATGCAACTACTTAAGGTTTAGCTTTCTATTTATATATTATAAATAGAACTTATACATCTTAAAAGTTTCTATAATAATATCCTCTAGATTGCTACGCTGTTGCAGCTACATATAGGCGTTAGTAACAATGCTTTCTATATTTTAGAATTCCTCTACCTATAGTTAAAACTTTATAGTGTTAATAATCTTATCTTAAGTAGGGATAAAGTAAAAGTTAAGTTAAGTTAGTTAATATTAGTAGCTTAGCAGATCCTTATTTTGCTTAGTAAGGCAATATTTGCTAGTAAAAAGCTTAGAGATAACAAAATTAAATTAAAATTTTTACTAACAGCTTTGTCTTATATATAGTAAGAGCAGACACTTTTTAAATATAGCTATATACTTAAAGATCTTTTACTAGAAAGTATAGTAGGGGTTGCTATTCCCTCTATTATCCTTAACCTTAGTATTAGGGCGTAGTTTCTGCGCGCTATAAGTTATATTATTCTTTCTAACCTTTATAGCCGCAACAATCTTGCGCAGGTCCTCTTTTTGCTATTTACTAATATTTAGAAGTAGCTATTTACTATAAAGGCTATTTTATACTGCAAAAGCACAAATGTCTTTATATAGTAGCTTAATAGTTGCCTAGTCTACTAGTAATACGTAATGTTCTTTTTCTTAGTTCTTTATATTAAGACAGTGTAGTGCTGCTGTGTTAAGAAAGTAAGCAGTATCCTTAAGATCTATGCGTTGTAGTACAAAAGCTATATTTATAGATTTTTAGTAGTTAAGTAATATACAAGGCATGTAGATGCTAATACATTTTTTAACAAATCCTGTTACTAGCTTCTTTACTATTAAGACTGCATTGCCTAGTTTCTTAGCTCTCCTATTTCGCGATAAGGATACTGCACTAATAAGTAGATAGTGTTCTTAGAAACTTTTAACACTACTATATTTATCTATAAGTTCTAGGAGTTAAGTATAGAGATTGCCTATTCCTAGGACAACCTTAAGAATAAGATTAAATTAGTATAATGCACTATTAAACTATTAATTTATAATAATGTGCTGTTAACGTAAAGCGTTTAAAAGAATCTTATTTACTAAAGTTTAAATATTAGTAACTCTAATACTATTACTAAGTTTTGTAAGCTCTAATACCTTGTCTTAATACTAGACAACTTTAAGAGTTTAGTCTATAATATAGTCTTTTTTTTTTAAACTTACTTCTTAGTCTTTAAAGACTCTTAATAGACTTAAAGTCTAAAGTAGTTACTGCTATAGCTACTTACCTTAAGCCTTATCTAATAGAAGCTAAGATATTATTTAAGCAGTTTTATTAGTAGTATGTATATTGTTTTTAGCCTTTATTAGACTAAAGAAGAAGATATTGCCGTAATTGTTATTTTTAAAGGACAATACCTAGGCGTAAAGGTGGTAAGGTTAGTGTAAAAAGAAGGTTAGTTAGTTAGCAAGATTGTAGTTTAACTTTATATATAGTAGTAGTATACTACTAGCAAGTAAGTAAAGGTAAAAGTAAATAGAGTTTATATTGCGCTAAAATAAGCAGGTTCTATAATAAAAATAGTTATTATTATTAGTTGTTGCTTTGCAAATGCAAGAAATTAGGTGTAGTATTAGTATAGTAGTAAGGTATTATAGGTCTATAGAATCTAGGTGCTTTTTAAATACCTAGAATCTATAGAATAGGTAGCCTGTACTTAAATTTTATATAGAAAATTAGTAAATAAGCAGCTAAAAATAAAGGTAGGCACTAATTATATAGCATTTTCTCCTCTTCTTAAGAATTTAGGCTATTCTATAGCCTAGATGTTACTAGATGTAGTGTTGTTTAGAAAAAAAAATGCTTATAATTAGTAAAGGCCTGCTCTAGTTTAGCGTTAATCTCTTAATTAATTAAAGAAATGCTTATTAGCTAACTAATTAGCAATTTTGTTAGAAAGTAAACGCTAAAAATTAAGTGTTCTAAAGCGGCGTATATAGTTCTTAAACGTAGTAGACTAGAAAACACCTTAATTAATTTTATGTTTCTTTAGATTTCTAATAACAAAGTATTTATAGCTTAGTATAAATTATTTTTAGTTAAAAACTTCCTTAAGTTTTTTGTATTAAGATCCTTTTAGTAAACAGTTAAGTTTAGTAAGTATACTAATATTTTAACTAGTAATCTTCTTAATACAAGCAATGCTATAAGTGCTAGAATTAGTAACATCTATTGCTTATAAATAAGTGTTAATTAGTAGGCTAATAGTAGCTAGTTATATATAAGTAATAATTTGCTTAAAGTTTTATAAGTTGTTTATTTTAGCAAAAAAAAAGTAGATAAGTTAAAAAAGTTATACTTATTTTAAAAAGTATTGTTTACGTTGTCTTTATAACAGCAGCTGCTTATATTAAAACTCTTTAAGAGCTAGAAAGTTAGCGCTAATACTATTACTATTTACAAGGTGCTAAAGGTCTAATATTAAGAAATGTAAAATAAAAGCAGCTTTTAGTATTAAGCCTTAAGTAATATGTTCTGCCTATTCTCTATATTTTGCGCTACTAACTATAGAAGTTAGAGCTTGCAAAGCCCTTTGTCTTTAGCAAATTTACTAGTACTAAGTTAATATAGCTTTTAGGCTTAGATGCTAATACTATATACTTATAGCAACTTAGCTAAGCTAACTAGCGCTACTCCCCCTAGTAAAAGAACTTACAATAGTAGACTTTTATTTAAGTTTTTATAGTGCTGCTAATAATCTAAAATTACTAAGCTTAGTATGTTGTAGTACGCCTCTTTCTATGTTGCAGAAGATTACCACGCTAAGTTCTTTATACTTGCGGCCTAGGTAGCGTCTAATAATGCGCTAAAAAAGTAGCTTAATATTCTACTAGCAAGAAGGCTAGTAGTTATAAGCTAATCTATAAAAGATAAGTAAAAATTTAATTATAGTAGTGTGCTTTTAGATGCGTAATCTTAAGGTAACTAAAGAAGTTATTAAGCTAATGTTACTTTCTAGCTTATTATTGTTGCTATTGCGCCTGCTAGCTAAGGATGCTTATATTTTAGCTTTAACTAAATTATATAGCTCTTATAGTATTGTAGTAGTTATAGTTTCTATTGCTAGTTCTTAGCGCATTAAGCTAGCGCTTGCTGCCTTCTATATATGTTTTGTTATTATAGAACTATAAAAAGTTATTGCTTTAAGAGTTATTAGTTATAGTTAACTAAGTAAGCTAGCTTACTTAATTGCAACATGTAAGGCTTAAAATTAGCTAAAGTCAAAAAAGAAAAAGCAATAGTTTGCTTTATAAGCAATTTATCTTTAAAGTAACTAGCTTAAAACGTATAAGATAGTTTAGATTACGTTTTAATTGCTAAAGAAATTTGTAAAAAATTCTTTATTATAGCATAAACACTAAGTTACATATTAAGGTGTAAAGAATTTATAGAATCTAGGTGCTTACTACACACCTAGAATTTATAAGCTAGGTAACTAGTTTTTGTATTTAATATAAGAAATTTGTAAATAAGTAGCTAAAGGTAAAAGTAGATATTAATAGTAAAGTATCTCCTCTCCTTCTTAAGAGAATAGGCCGTTTAGTAGCCTATTAACTACTAGTTATAGTATTAAAATTAAAGTTTAAGCTTCTAAAGTCTTGCATGTATATGCAGCGCTCTTTATTTATAAAACGCTTAGTAATAATAACTTATAAATAAAGATTATCTTTTATTATAAGAGGTAGAGATAATTATAACTTAGTAGGTAGCTTAGTTAAGTCTAAAAAGGATAAGAACATTTACTTTTACACAAGTTTATTTCTAATACTTAAGATTTTATAACTTTATGTTTCCTTAATCTTCTTTTATAATATCTAGCACGCGCTATTACTAAAAAAGCTTTAATTACTAACTAGATGTTGTGTGTAAAAAACGTGTGCTATTAAAGTTTTTAAAGTAGTAAGTCCCTCTATTAAGTTTAGCGTTATAAATATAATATAGTCCTAGCTACCTTATATCTAGCTTGCAGTCTTAAGACATATTAATCTTTTAAACTAAATTCTAAAGAAGAACTAAGTCTCTTAGCTTTATATCTTTATACTATATTTCTTTAGTATTATTCTAGTATTCCTTCTTAGCAGTTCTTATGCAATTAGTACAAGCAACAGCATTCTTAGTAAACTAATCTCTAAAATCTAGCTATATTGCTTATATAGCAAGTAATTGTGCATAGTTTTATACTTTTCTAAATAGAAAAGTTTGCTATATAAGTAGTATAAGCTTAATAGGTAGCACTAGGTTCTACTTTATAACTAGTTAGTATAGTAAGTAACTTATCTATTCTTGTATAAAGATCCTGTCTGTAAGAAGAACTATTAGTAAGTTCATAATTTAAAGTCTTAGCAGCTTTATAAGGGCATCTATAATTAGTTTATATCTTTTTTTTATTTTTCTTATAGCTTAAAAGTTGTGTCTAGATAATTAAATTTAGTTAATTTTGTACATTTTTAATAGATAAAAAACTACTTTAGCAAAGTTAAGTTCTCTATTAATTATAATTTTACGTGTTGTGCTCTATCTATATAGAATGTTCTTATATATAAATTTTATAATTATCTTAGACTAGTTATTTAATAATACTTTTACTTCTAGCTAGCTGCTAAAGTAGTTCTTTGCAATTACAAGAAACTTTTTCCTAAAACACTAAAGCATGTATACTATATTAATAGCTATAGTTTTCTAAATAGTAAAACTGTAAGTGTTAGTAAGCATATTAACTCTCTTTTTAGAGGATTACAGTTAATAGTTTAGGTAGGTTACTAGTTTTCTTTGCACTTGCTTATATATTTTTTTCTACTAGTATTGCTGCGTGAGTATTAAGTAGACTGTATTAACTCCTTAGTGTCTAATCTAGGTGTGCACGTTTTATACTGTAGCTGTTCTTAAATTTATATTATCTACAACTTGTTAAATTACAATGTTCTTTAATATTTTTTTAAAGAGTATTTTATCTTATATAAAGAAGTTTAATGCTTGCTTTTTCTATACTTATAGTTCTTGTAGTTCTATTCTTTTTAGAGTCTTAAAATTAACTAAAAACTAAGTATATTACTTTAATTTCTTAGAGAACTCTTAGTAAAGTATTTTAGTTTACCCTGCTAGTACTAGTACATTTATATTCCTAATTATATAGTTAATAAACTTCTTTAGGTCTTCTTTAGGTTTAAGAGGCAGCTCTTAATTATTAGCTTTTAGATACCTAAACAATGCATTTGCAACAACATTCTTCTTCCTCTCTAGTATATACTTAATGTTAAAATCCTATAGAAGGATAGTTAATATTTATCTATTTATAACTAATTCTAGATTATTAGTTAATAAATAATTTAATTAAGCAATAAGAGTTGCAGCATTAGTCTCTATAGTAAAGTAAATACTATAAAGATAAGTCTAAAACTTCTTAAAAGCCTATAGTACAGCTTTGCATTCTAACTTAGTTCAGTACTATTACTTTTTTTAAGTAAACTATAGTGTGCTTTTAAACTATACTAGGTGTTGTTTGTTGTCTTCTTTAAGTTGCTCTATATAAGCGCCTGCACTATCTTAACTAGTATTAGTTATAAAGAATATTTTGTAGTCTTTAGTATTAGTATAGTCTAGGTTTGCAAGTGTAGGTGTATTATAAATTACCTGTTTTAGCGTGTATATTACTATGTTTTGTATATTTTTTTATTTAAAAGAAGTGTTGTCTTATAGGAGTATAAATAGAGGTTTAGCAATTTTAGTAAAGTCTTTTACTTATATATAATAGTAGACGCATATATTTATAAATAATTGCACTTCCCTCTTATTCTTGTATAGTAGCTAGTTTATAATCCTTTTAACTTTCTTCTAGTTAGAATAACAACTTTAAGAACTAACTTTATAGCCTACTACCTTAAGCCTTTCTATAAGAAAGTAGCACTTCTTTCCTAATATAGTGCCTCCAGCCTGTTTAATATTAGCTAGCACTTAATCTAGTTGCATAATATGCTTAAGAACATAATGTTGCACTTTTAGTATTAATTCTTCTCTAGTGTAGTTAGTTCTAGAACCTCTACATATAATGTTATTAATAAAGAGTATTGTATTAGGCTAGTAGTCTCTTAGAATCTTTATTATAACTTATTAAAATGCTACTACTAAGTTAGTAGCGCCTATAACTTTTCTGCATTATTATATAAGTCCTGTAGGTGTTTAAAATGCTGTTATATCTTTGCTTTTTAGATATAGTATAATCTAGTTGTATCCTAAAAATAAGTCTATAAGTAAGATAATCTTGCATCCTGCAAATTTCTTAGAGAACTTATCTACTGTTAGTAGTAGGTTTATATTTTATATTATAACTGCAATTATTCTTCGTGTATTGCTAATCTATTAAACGCCTTTATCCTTCTTTAGTACTAGGTGCTATAGATTGTAATACTAACTATTACATCGTTCCTACGTTCCTTAGTTTAGGCGGGCATTAACTATATCTACTACCTGCAATTCTAATGCTTTTAGAACAGTAAAGCCTTGCACTTACTAAGCTTTATATAGTATTGTTTATATCTTGTATAGTAGGCATACATTAGGATAAATTCTTCCTAATTCCTTAAATTGCTATAAGAGAGCTCCTTCTTTATTATAAAGTATATACAGGAATATTTCCTTTTCCCTAAAGCAGATATAATCTCCTACGTATAGTTTATTAATTTATTTCTTAGTAAGTCTTGTTCCTTGTAGAAAAGCAGCATATCTTAGTTTAAATAAATAATTATATAGTCTAATATTAAGATTGCAGACGCTTTGTTAAAAGAGCTATTATTTTTTAGCCTTTTTCTTCTAGTTTTCTTGTTTAAGTTTTATTAGTATTTCCTACTAAGGGATATTTATAGGTCAAACTTTCTTGTCTACAGTTTTATATATAGTATAGAGATTATATTATTATTAGAAGTTATTAAGTAGTCTTTCTTGCAATTATTATTAGTTAAGCTTATACATAATTAAAAATTTGCTAAAACTATAGTTTTTTATAAAGTTTTTTAATTATTTAACTGCGTGTATAAATACTTAGTTTATCTGAACTATTTAATTATGCTTATTATTGTTTGTGTACAACATGTTAAAATTGCTAAATCTAACTGTAGGATTTAACTATACAGCTTCTTATATATACTTTACTACAGCTGCTTATAGCTTATTATTTATTATGTTAGTAACTGCGTGTATTTATATATTACCTGCTATTTTTTTATCTAAATCGTTGTTAAAGGCTTTATTTCTAATTATCTGCGTAAAGTAACTTAGTAATAAATTAAATATAATAAATACTGCGTTCTTAGTACTATCTTTAAAGAGAACTTAGCACGTAATTTATCTAAACGCGTTGTACTATATTGCTATCCTTGCGCACGCACACTAAGGTCCTCCTAGAGTTATAGATCTAGTAACATTAGCAACAATCCTAAAAGTAGTTTTAATAGTAACTATTCCTATTTATATAAGTATGTTAAATGCTGTCCTAACAAATAGATTATAAGTTCTATTAGCTAAAGTAATACTAGGGGATAGCTGCCTCAGTCTCTACTCTATTATTTTATATAGTATCTTTAATGCTTATACAGCCCTAAGTCTTAGAACATTTATTTATACTCTAGTATTAATTAAGCACTTTAAGAAATTGCTATTAATAATAACTTAGTATTTTAGTAAGTTTATTAAGGCAAAAACTTATCTATTTTTTTATTAAACTTTATATACTTTTTTAGTAGGTACGTTGTCTAACTTATTAATCTAAGAATTACCTTTCTTATACACTTTATATTAAGTTTAAGTATTTAATTAATGTATATTTATTATATTGTAATACAGGCTTGCAATTATTAGTGTAATTAGTAAAGTTTTATTAGTAGGGTGTTCTTAGCCTGCGTGCTAGTTTAGCTAATTAGCAGTTAAAACAAATTATAGGTGCGCTAAATTACACTTAGATTCTGCAATTTTTTTACTAATTATAATATTAAGCGTTTCTAAACTATTTATAATACTAATATTATTATCTAAAAAGTTGCGCAGTTGTTTCTAAATATTGTCTTATACTATAAAGTTAGATACAAAAGATAAGCACGACAATAATCTGAACAGATTATTGTTGCGTAGTACAATATACATAGGCAAGTAAGAGCATTCCGCTTCGTTACATACAGTAACTCCTTACACTTTCTACCTAAGCAAGGCAGTTGCAATACAGTTTAGCTAACTTTATATTATCTTTCTTAGCTTAGAATTAAGAAGCGTATTTATAAACTTTACAGCCCTTTTCTTACGTCCTTGCTATAAGTACTTTAAATTAGCTAACATGTTATCTTCTTGTTAAAACAGCTATAGTAGCCTAACAATTAAAAATAGTGTATTATAAGGCTAACTTACAGAAAGTATTTTACTTTATATTTTTTTTTATAGAAACTGCATATCTATAAGCTGCATGTTAGGAATTAAAGCATTACTTTAAATTATTTAATTGCTTCTTTAAGTGCTTATATCCTTGCTTAGCCTTCCTTGTTTCTTTATCTCTCTATCTTAGACATAATTAATATCCTAGTAAGAAGAGAGACTTTTTCTCTTTAAGCGCGTAGTAGCATTTGTTTTAAAAAAGTTATGCAAAGCGTTTTGTCTGCCCTCTATTATAATATTAGCAGCATTAATATTATTAAGCCTATTAATATATTTGTTTATAGTAGGGTTATATAGCTGTTCTTAGAACTGTTAGAACTGCTAGAGAACATTATTATAGTAACCTTAGTCTATTAAACTAGTTACTACATTTACAGAACTAGAGGCTTTACCCCTATACCTTAATTCTAGTTAAGAGTCTTTACCTGTAAACTTCTCTAGTATTACACTAAAGGCAAGTTAATTAAGTACATTGTTAGTAATATTATAGAATTTTTAGATCTTTGCCTTTAACTATAACAAGACTTAGGTTAATAGAGGCTGTTTTAAAATTTTGCCTAGACGTTTATGTAGTAGCCTAAAGTAGTAAGTTCCTTTTTTAGCCGCAGTATTCTAGTTAAAACTAACCTATTCTATTTGTTTTAGGGCGTAGTATAGCTTACAATTCTTAAGCATATATTCTACTATATTATATATATAATAGAGAGTGTTTGTTTTTGTATTGTTTAAGTATATAGTACTTGTCTTATTTAATAGCTTTTATTTTATATTAGTAATAAAAGAACTATTATTCCTCTTACTTAAGAGTTTAGCATTTGTTACTTATACAATAAAGTACGCGTAGTTAGCAGGTTTTTCTAAGAGTTTCTTAGTTGTAAAGTAAGCTATAAGCATATTAATAGTAAATAATTTAAGCTTTAAGTTACCTAAAAACTTAATAAGGTTCTTTACTTTTGAGTTAACTTTTACTAGTGTACTTATTTTTTTATGTGCTTTGCTAATCTTAACTATTACCTTTTTTACTTTCTCTAAAGTAAATGTTGCACGCTAGTTAGATAATATAATCTAGCGCATTTCTACATCTGCGCCCACTTACTCTAACTAATAAATTTTATTTAGGCTAGTTATCTTCTTGTAGTAGAATTTAAGAAAAGAATAAATTAAATCTAGTTTATACGTATTCTAATTATTACTATTAGAGGCAGTAGGCATATAATATATAACTGCCTTTTTGTCTAATCTTAGTAAACCTTAGAAGAAGAAAATGCTTTCTTCTTCTTAAGGGATTTACTTGTTCTTAATATATGCATCTACAATAGAAGTAAAATAAGTATAGTACTTTACTAGCCCTAGCTAGCTTTATATATATTTATAAATATAAGCTTAAAAGTAAAAGCGTTTACTTATTTTAATAGTAGTATCTTTATTTTTTTACTACTTTACTATGTTTGTTTATAACTTAGACTAATCTTTCTTTATATATCTAAGTAAATATTTTAAAATGCAGAAAAGTAATTAATTGTTATTAAAGAAATAGTCTAGTAGAATAAAGACTTATATAGTATTACAAATGCCTTTATTATAAGCTTATTTATTAAAGTCTTTTAAGAGTTTAGTAACATCTTTCTTAGTAAAGACTAAGGTACTATGTTTTAGTTAAACTATAGACAATACTAAGTTATGCGTAAATATAGCTATAGTATTAATAACTAAGCTTAATAGTATTAATAGTAACTTAGAACTAGTAGTTGTAGGCCTAGTAGAAGGAAGCGTTTCGCCTTCTTATCCTTAACCTAACTTCTAATCCTTCTTTAATATCTATAGTATTATAAAACTCCTAAGAGTTTTTTGTTTAGATAGTAAACAGTAGTTAGTTATTAATGTAGTAGACAAGGTTTAGTTCTTAAAAAAAATAAGCTATTTATTTTTAAAATCTTTATAGTAAGTGCTTAATTAAGAGTAGTTATATAAATTCTTGCTTCTTTAGTACTCTAATTTTTGCTAAGTAGGCTCTAATTTATACTTATACTATTTTTATTATTAGTAATGTCTTTGTTTCGCTAGATAAATACTTTAAATTAATATTTTAGATATATTTAGTTGTAAGCTTCTAGTCTTATTCTAATTTTTGCTAAATAAAACTTTTGCTTTTTATTATTAACGCATGTAAGCCTATCTTTATTTTGCTAGACAAGTTGCTACTTCTATTTTGCTAAGTAGACTTTAAATTAGTGTTTAAATATATGTAAGACTGCTTTTATTTTGCTAGACAGTTTACTACCTCTATTTTGCTAAATAGACTTTAAATTAGCATTTAATAACGCATTCTGTAGTTATATTAGTAGAGTTTATTGCTATTCTCTATTATTAGGGCTACCTTAGGTAACAAAGTCCTTAATGTAGTTTATAATAAAGAATAGTGCTAACCCCCTAAAAGTATATCTAGTAGTAATCCTAAGAATTCTAGTTTTCTTAGAGTTCTTCTAAATTCTAGTTTTATATAAGATTGTTATTTTGTTCTTATAATAATTGTGCACTAGTTTCTTTGTACACTAAGTAGTAAAGTATATCTTTATAGGCTTTGCTATTTGTATAGGTGTTAGAGTGTATAAAGACATACTACTACAAGGGCAAGAGATTACTAGTAGCTAGATTATACAAGAATAAGGTTGGCAAGATAATAATCTTATTTTAGGTTAGGTGTAAAGACTATTAGTAGAAGAAGATGCCTATTCTATAGTAAATTGCAGGAGCTGAGTCGTGGAGTAAACGAATGATAAATCCCCGCCCCTTTCCGTAGGATACTAAATGAGTTATATACCTTAGGATTAGGTAGTTAAGCACTAACCTAGTGTACAGTCGGGTATCACCCTGTGCACCGGCACACTACGTAATTTCTATTATTCTAGTAAAGAAACATAGAAAATATTATAAATGTAATAGTAAAGTAGAAGTTATAAATAGTAAGCTTATATTGTAACTACTTCTTGTACTTAAAATAGTCCTATAAACTTGCTAAAAAGCTTTCTACTAAGTTAGTAGGCTAAGTTAACATTCTTTGTGCTAAAGTGAACTTAGTCTTTTTAGTAGAAGATTTTTAGTTTATATTTTTTATTATAGTATTAGCATTAATATTCTTGTGCTGCTAAGAAGTATTATTTTACTATTACACGTGCGCTGTGCATGCGCTGCGCTCTTTTTATAGCGTCTAGTACCTTCTTTTCTAGCCTACTATTCTTAGAAGGCAACGTAAGTAATAAATACTTACTATATACTAAGTAAAAAGGTGTTGATTTTGTTAATTTGTAGATAGAGTTGTTGTATATAAATTACGCAGTTAGTAGAAGTAATACTTAATTATTTTATTTCTTTAAGGCGAACGTCCTTAGGTATTACTTTATTATCTAGTTTTAGCGTTTAGTTTACCTATCTATCTATAAGTAAAAGGCTGTGCTTAGCCTACGCTTTACTTGTAATTAGTAGCATATTTCTGTCTACAATACAGAGGTAAAGATTAAACTGCAATTAGATATAATACTTTTCAAAATTTTGTATTTTAAAATAATATGTTTAAAGTAGAATTTTGTAAACTGTTTTATATTTTACGTTTTTAATATAAGTATGTAGATTATTATCTTTAAAAAGCAGTTAATAATTATAAGGATTATATTTAATACGTAACCTAAACTATTGTTCTTTACTAGTAGTAGCTCTATAACAAAATTAAAGCTTACTTTTTTAAATATTGTATTAAAAACTAGTAATAGTAATAACTAACTATATTTGCTATATCTTAGAGCCTTGCTTTTTTAGTATACTACATAGGTTTTTACGTAATCCTAAACATTCTAGCTTAGCTCTAGCTAGTAATATAGCCTACTAATAAGCTTTTAAGTTCTATATGCGCTAAAATAACCTACTATACGCGTGTTATAATTTTATAATAAAATTTTCTGCCTAATAGCTTATTTTAGTAGAACATAAATTCTGCCTTTGTATCTTAGGGCTTTTTTATTATTAACGTGCTATACTTGCGTGCTGCTACTGTTTTAAGTGCGTACTGCTTATATAAAGTTTACAACTTACTATAAAGTAAAAGCATTCTTTTATTATAACTAGCGCAGTTTATTTATAAGAGCTTTTAACTCTACTATTGCAAGTTTGCTACTAACTAATACTTTAGCTAGAGAGCGTAGTACGCATAGTGTGCACTTTATAGCACTAGTAGTCTAGATATTTTTTGTTTTATAATTATTAGCTACATGCGTTTTATATGCGCTTTCTTAGCTGTACTAAGTTATAAAACTTTCTATTCTACTATACTCTACTGTTGCTAGAAGTTTATTCTACAGTGTAGGTAATAGTTAAGTTCATAATAAGTTTTTTTATTTATAGTCTTCTCTTTTTAATAGTCTGTTTGCAGAGTTTGTGTGCCCTAGGCAGTATTTAACTTTAAAATTAAAAGCCCCTAAATATAGAGCCTAGCGTGCTTAACGCTAGTTTAGCTTCTATATAGCGCGTAAAGAGCGTAGATTATTATAATTAGTTAACACTTAAATAGTGTGTTAAGCACCTTTTAAGTAGTATTGCTATTTCTTAAAACTTAATATAATAGCTAAAAGTTTAAAGTTGTATACTTTATAGTTTAGCTTAGCGTTTGGTAGTTTTTGTAAGTAAAACGTAATATAATACTACTTTTTGTCTTTAAATAATTAAGATAATATACTTAATATAGCAAAAGTTAAAGTATTTATTTTAATATAAAATATACGTGTATCTTTAAAGTAACGCAGGATATGTATATATATAAAGCGTTACTTTAGCTTTATAAAGGCAGCATATATATTTTTGTTCTAGTAGAACACTTGTTTCTCTTTTAAAATATTTATAAGAGGTGCTGTTTCTATAGCATAGTTTTTAATAAAACGTTAATAGAAGTTTATAAATTCTAGAATAAATTGCAGCTTCTTAATATTAGTAGGTGTAGGCTACTATTTAATAGTAGTAACGCGCGCTAGATCTGCGTAAATACTGCTTTTTGTAATAATAAATTCTAAGAAATAAACTTTGCTTAAAGCAAATATACACTTTTTAAAATTTACGTATAACTCTACTTTTTATAAAGAGTTAAGTATAACGCGTACAGCACGCTAGTGTAGCGTAATGTTGTTATTATAAGTATAAATAAGAATATTATTTAGATAAACTATGTATATGTAATCTAAGTGCCTTTTTAAAGCTTTATTAATATAGGCTTAGAAACTTACTAGAGCGTTTGTAAGCCTAAAAGGCATAACAAGATATTTAAAATATCTATATTATATTACAAAAGTAGTTTTCTACTTATTTTCTGCCTTAATCTTTAGATAATAGTAGGCGTTTTTAAGATCTAATATTATGTAGTAGCGTACGCCTAAGAGGCGGTCTAGTATTTCTCTAATTAGAGGAAGTAGGTAATAATCTTTTATTATAATAGTGTTAAGGCTCTAATAATTTCCATAAAAGTAAAAAGTTCTATTTTTTTTAAGTACAAATAGTATTAGAGCGCTTGTAGAGCTAGTGCTATAGCAAATTTATCTTTTTTTTAGCGCTTTTTTAATATATTTGTAGAGCACTTAAAGCTTATAAAAAGAGAAAGTATAAAGAAGCCTATAAGAGAGTTCTTTTTTTTGTTAAATAGAGATTACGTAATTTAAGCTTTTTAGTTATAAAAAGGTTTTAGCAGCTTTATTATTAAAGATATTAGTATAATTTTGTAATGTATTAAGTATACGCTGTACTTATACTATAGATATATTTAGCACATATGCCTTAAGCTTAATGTATATGCTATTTCTTTAAAGTACTTTTAAAAAGTAAGTTTTTAAGTTTATAAGTTTTGCGTCTTTTAAAAATGCTTTAGTAGCTACTAAGTTAATATTT
>WBOK01000481.1:0-44846 GCA_009289805.1 Alternaria gansuensis | reverse complement strand
GATCGTAGTTTGATTGAAGATTCCAGGTGTGATTTTGAGCACCTGGATCTTGTGGAGAAACAGCTAAGTAGCTTAATCTCCAACATAGACAACTTAGAATACTTAAGCTCCTAGTAATTTATTAAGCGCACGTCTAAGAGATTAAAATTAACCTAATTCTAGATGCCTTTCTCTAAGCAGTGCAGTTTTAATAAAGCAAACTAGGTTAGATAGTCTAATTAGGCCTTAAAGATAACTCTTAAGGCAACAAGCAGTGTATTAAAGAAGTCTATTTTAATAATATGCTTTATAGAATTATAATGTAGGTTATTATTAAAGTAAGCGTAGAATTAGTTAGTAAGCAGCTACGTTGACAATAGTAGTAGCTAGTAAGTTATAGAATAAATTAGTAGAAAGTTAATTATATAATTAAGTAGGTAAAAGGTATAGTAGTTGAAGCAATCTGCTAGCTGTGCTGTAAGTAAGTAGAACAGAGTAAAGTAATAATTAAATAGTTAAACTTCTGGCTTGCTATTTGCGTAGTAAGAATTAATACTATAATTAAGCAGCTAGGCTTATAACTATAAAAGCTAAGAAGGAGCAATTACTTGATTACTTAAGTAGAAAGTAAGTGTATTAATTAACTAAGTGCTACAACAAAGTGTCCAATGACTACTAAAGAGACATAAGACGATCTAGCCTGTTTATATAGACGCTAGCGGGGCCGTCATGTGAACAGCTTACTTGGATCACCTAATCAACAGGGTGATCCGCGTGTCTTTACTCTAACATCTTAGTAGTAAAGGTCTTTTTTTTATAGTTAAAACTTATTTTTCTTTAACAACTTTTATTTTTTAAAGGTCCTGTATATAAATTCTTCTAATTTTACATACAGAGGGGTGACAAAAAAAAGAAATCGAAAAAGTTATTATTTTCAAAGCTTTATATTTCTATGACTACAAGAGCTATACTAGAAAGATCTAGTGGTTTGAAAAGCCAAGAACCTCTGCTTTAGGATAGGCTGCTTAGTAAGCTGCTTAGTCAGCATAATTGCTCTCAATCTTTGCAGTGAAAACACAGGCTTAAAAACTTAAGAATATATTACAATATAACTTTTTTTTAAATGTGTATAAATTGCTATAAGTTACATATAATAGATAACACAAGCTAATCTTATTTATGTATAAGTTTAAAGGTAATTGTAAAATTAACTGTTAAGTAATAAAAAAGAGCTTATTTTTTAGGTTTTTTCTTAAAAAATAACTACAATAGCGTACTAATACTTAGTGTACTAGCCTTTAGCTTCTTTTACTTGCAAATAACGCCTTAGTAATAATAGAATACAATTATTAATCGCCTCTTAAGGTAATTAATCTTATTCCTCCTTTATAGCAGCCTTTAAGGCTGCTATATTTCTCTTATTATTTTCTATACCTAAAGAAGCAATAGGCCTTTTAGCTAAAGCGTTTTTAAGTAAAGCCTATACGTTTTCTATAAGATTTAGATTAGAACTATAGGCAGGATACTTAAAAAGTAATATCTTATTTCTAGAAAACTAAGATAAAACTTCTATAGTTTTATAAATCTTAGCGTTATCCTGCTAAAACTTCTAGCCTATATAGAGGTTAGTAAGCTACTTAAATATATAGAAAAAGACTCTAACCTTATAATTTAAATTTAAACTAATACGCCTCTAAATAAAAAAATAATATATATATAACTCACCTTTTTTTATTGCAGGTTTTACTATAGGAATTAGGATCTTTTTAATATAGTCTAAATTTCTAAAAGAAGTAGTAACTAAAGGGCTTTTAATTACTACTAGTGTAGATTTTCTACTTATCTAAATTGCACCCTAAACTTAAATAGAAATATCTAAACCTATAACTCGATTAGTAAGTATTTGAAAAATAGATTAAAATAACAGAAATATTATAGATATAATATAGTTTATTATTTAAAAATTAAAGTTTCTTAGAACTTACTTTAATTTGTTATAGAAATTATTTTTTTCTTATTTTATTATTATGCTTTGTTTAATAGTATTCTGTCCTAGCACTGTGCCTACAATTAATAGCAGACTTATTTTAAAGTATTACTTTATAAAAGTTTATATTTTTAATGTTTCCAAGTGTTTGCTTAGCGTAAATATAATAATTATAAGCTTTTTTAGTGTCTAAAGGCGTCTTTTTTTAAGAAATATAAAAAGAATAGTTATTCTTTTTCAAAAAGCGTTATACGCTTCTAATTAAAAGATTTATACTATTTTTTTCTAAAAGACGTTAAATTGTCTTTGTAGGGCTTCTTGTAAAGTCTCTATTAAGCACTATTTTTGCTTTTTTTAAGATCTTAGAAGGACAACCTTGTTTAGAGCTAATAATAAATAAAAAAGCATTCTTTTTTTATTTAATTTAATAAAGAGTATTGTAAACACTGATAGAAGGCTTTTTTAGTATATTACTAATAGAGGAGATAGGTTTGTTGTGTAAATATAAAGTATAAACTTGTTGTTTAAATTAAGAGATATTGCAAGATATAAAGGAGATGATATAAAAACAGAAAGTTAGGATAAACAAGAGGTAGAAATAGACTATATTTTTTATTAAGTTATTACGTAATTAGTGCTTCCATAAGCAACCTATATTTTTTTATCCTTTTATTAAACTATAAGGAAATAAAAAATATTACTCTAAACTTTGCTCACATCATGCTTACGTAAGCTAATTAAACATGTTTTTTTCTAGCCCTTTTTATGCGTTTATAAAAAAGATATGCCAAAATATATTTTTGCTTTTTTTTTAACATATTTTGAGCGAGATTACAGGCGCAATTGTGCTAACTAAGCAGCTTACTAAGCAACCTATCTTAAAGAGGAGGTTCATGGCTTTCCAAATCACCAAATCCTTTTAGCATAGCCTTTCTAATTACAAGATTATAAAGCTTTGAAAACTATAACTTTTTTGATTTCTTTTTTTCTTGTCACCCTACTGTATTATAATATTTAACTTCTTAAAGCTAATACATAGTTACTACTTCTTATAAAGCTTTTTTATTAATAATATAAATGAAGCTATTAGGCCTAATTCTGGTTTAAAAAATTCTTTATTTAGATTGTGTCGCATATATTAGCCACGCGCCTTAGCCACGAGGCTCTAGCCACGAGGCTCTAGGCACAAGCGTCAAGGCCTGCGCAGCGCGCGCAGCGCTAAGCGCTAAGCCTTAGAGCCTTTACGCTAAGTTTAGAAGAAAGCATTTAAACTCTATAGAATACTTACTAGGCTTAGAGGAATCTTTCTAAGCTCTATACTGCTCTTTACAAACTATAATATTCTTTTTATATATAGAGAACGTCCTAGACACAGATAGAAAGATAGAATTAACTATCTAGTTCTCTTAAACTACTATAACTAGCTTCTTATTCTTTATAGTTATAAGCCTAGCACTTTAAATTATAGTTTAGATTCTTTCTGCGCAACCTAGAGTAGGCTAGTAGTAGTTTAGACTTTTTAATTTATTTAAATACACTTCTTAACCTACTAACTAATTACAGTATAATAATAGTAAGTAACTTACTATAAATTACTAACTTAGCGCGCCTTTTAGGCTATGCAAGCTAGACTTACTAGCATACCTAGCTAAAGTTTAACGCTAAATTTAAAGAAGTTTAAAAATATATTAACTTAGAGGCTATTATAACTATTAATATATTAATAGAGCTGCCTTTAAGGCTTTTAGTGCCTATAAAGAACTTAACTAAAAAAAAGCTTAAAGCTTATAATAGAAAGCTTAATAAATGTTTAGTAAGGTATATAAACTAAGCTATAAATATGTGCGCTTTATATAACATATATTACTAGGTCTACGTAACTATTAATAAGTAGTTACTAGCTCTAATTATAATAAAACTTACTAGTAGACTAAGCTTAACTTTTAATAAGCTTATTAAGTAATTAAAGCTTAAACTAGCGCTAATAAATGCTGTTAACTAAATAGTAACATGCTAGAAATACTACCTAAGCCTTAAAATAGTAAAGCTAGAAACTATAAAATAATAAGCTTAGTATAATAAGTAGTAAGTAAGCTAATTAAAAGCTAAGAGGCTAAAAATACTTTAAGTAGATAGCGCGCTAGCTATATTTAACTTTATAAATGCTATAAGAGCTAAATACGTTTTTAACTAAGTAAGTACTATAAAAACGCTTTACTAACAGCAATAAACACTTAAGAAAAATTATTTTAATTTAAACTAAATAAGTTAAGTTATTTTAAAAATGCTTTACTAGTACTTTATTAGCTTACTAAGCTAAGCTAAATTTTTAAAAGCTTATGCTACTTTTAAAAGCTTAAAACTTAATATATAAAGATAAAGTACTAAAGTAGTAAGCTAGAAATAAAGCTAAAAGTACTTTTATAGATATAGCACTAAAGAATCGCATTTTTAGAAGCTAGTAAAATGCTACGCGCTTCTAGCAGTAATTAAAGCTAGCCTAAAAGTTAATTATAATATTAATAAAAAGAGTGCTAAAAAGATTTAGAACTACTTATATACTAACTAGTATAAAATTTTTGCAAAGAGCTTATTAAAGCTAAACATAAGCTTCTTTAGAAAGTAAAAAGCAAATTAAAGCTCTTTTTAGGTAGTATAGTTATATCTTTAATTAATTTAATACTTCTTAAAGAGAACAACAGCCTAGGTATATACTATACTAGTAATTTTAACGCTTATATACTATTAGGGAGTACTATACTAGATAGTAGGGCCGCGTTGCACCTAGTAAACAGCAAGGAATTGCTTATACTAAGCTTCTTCGTACCTGCTAAGGAAGTAGAGATAGTAGAGGCAAGCACTTAGGCCTTCTCTATTAGTAGCTAAGAAACTTATATTCTACAATAAGTTCTAAATAAAATATATAGTAAGAAAACTAAAGTCTTTACAATTATAAATGTAGTAGTTAATAAAGGTTTTTATTTTAATATTGTCTTAGAAGCTTGCCTACACAGAAAAGAAGTCTAGTACCTAGGCTTAGATAATACTTTCTACTAAGGCACACTAGGCAAAAATGTTGTACTAGCAAAGCTTAAACGCTGTTATAACCTTTTATTTTTTAAATATAAGCCTCTATTTTCTTATTCTAAGCTTATTATAGACATAATATATGTAGTTAAAAGCTTATAAGTAATATATTTAAAAAGTAACTAAAAGAATCTTTAGTATACTTAAGTAAAGTACTTAAGCCTTAAGGCATTAAAAGCGCTTATAAATGTAGCTTAGAGCGTATAGATTAAAAGAATAGCACGTATTAAGTGTAAGTACTATACTCTAACTTATGTAAAATAGGTTATCTTAAGATAACTAAAGAAGCTTTTTCTTTAACTATACTAGAAGATCTTATAAGATCTATTAAACATGCCTTAAGGCTATTTACAAGAATAATAAATATAAGTAATTAAAACACTTTTAGTAGTAAGCTTTATATATATATTTTACAGGCAAAATCTATTTTAGAAATTATAAAAGCTTTTTATAATCTTAAGGCTTTACTAAAAGCTCATTATAAGCTCTAAATAGTTAAAATTATATAAAATAACAATCTGTTAACGCTCTTTTAAAGAGAAACGTTAGAGTACTAAATATAGTATAAAAAACGTAGTATTACTATTAAGCTTTTTCTACTAAATATACATAAACTAAATAGATCTGCTAAACAAGTAAGATAAAAGCTAATAATAAAATTTATTAAAATAAAAGTAAGCGTAAACCTACTTTAGAAACTTTAGCTAAAAATTATTAAAGCTATAGCCTAGCTTTATAATATAAGTTTTTTTTACGTACATAGCTTACGCTTACTAAATAAGCTTTTTAAGTAATAAAGTAAGAAGTATTTTAAGTACTATAAGCTTAAGCTTTTTAAAAGCCTTACAGCTAGCATAAAACTTAATTAGAGTAGTATATACGCCTATAGCTACTACGCTTATTCTTTAGATAAAAATAAAGCAGCTAAGCAATATAGAAAAAGCTTTAAAACTCTTCTTAGGGGCTATATTAGTTACTTAGTAAGCTATAGAACTTTTAAAATATACTGTATATAAGTTTTAGCGCTTAACTAAGTTATTATAACGCGTAATATTATATTAAATAAAATACTGTACTACTAAAAACAAGCTTTTAAGCTGCCTAGGCAGGACGTAGTACTTATAGTAAATACTTTTAATAAAAATAAAATTAGTAAGGCTAGAGAAGTACTTAAGCAGCTTACTAGTATTAGTTAAATAGGAGTAACAACATAGGAGGCCTTATAGCTAATAAGTAATTAGCTAGTAATAGAGACTATAAAAGGCCTATTATAGTCTCTAATAAGCAGTACACTAAGAGTATATAAAAAGCGTTAAGCTAACGCTTTTTAAAGAATTTGTACAAAGTAGAAAAGTTTTTTAGAACAGCTACTAACGCCTAAAGTAACGCTAGCGCCTTCTTTACTAGAAGCGTAAATACTAAGGCAGGGTACTTTAGCTTAAAAAGCTATAAGTAGTAGTAATAAGCTGCTTAGCTCTTAAGAATTATAAACTACTAGTAGATTAAGCTTAATAGACGCGTAGAGACTTTTATAGTCTTAAAAAAAAGTAAAAATTACTTCTAAGAACACTTAGCATAGTGCTAAGAATTTTATAATACTAACTAGAGCTTCTTTAAATTTTTTAGTAAAAAAACTTTATAAAAAGAAAGTATAAAGATCTTCTATAAAGAGTTTCTTAAAGCTAAAAAATAAGACTAACGCAGTTTTAATGTAAAGGGTGTAGGCGTACACTGCTTATTATTTAACTTCTTAAAAGCTTTTAAGCTTAAAGCACTACTTTTTTAATTTTAAAACTATAATAGAGAGCTAATTATAGTCTATACTGTAATAGCAGTAGCTTTTAAAAAAGTTAATTAGTTTTAAATATACTTTAATAATCTCTTAAAGCTTTTAAATAAATAAAAAAACCTCTATAATTATTAATATAAAACTCTATTTAGATAGGCTAGCTAAAAAAGAATTAATACTCTACTTTTAAAAAGCATCTAGATAAAAAAGAAGATTTTAAAGAACTTTAAGCCTCTTTTTTTTAAATAAGTATTTACTTATAAGCTTAATAAAAATAGCTACTTTTTTAAATGCAAAGCACGTCTTATAGTAAGAAAAGACTTTTAAGTAGAGAACTTACTATACTTAACATGCACAGTAATACTAGCTATAATATTATGTAAGCTTATTATTTTAATTATAGGTAAGTTTAATATAAAGATATAGCAGCTTAATATAGTAGGCGCGTTTTTTAATACTAATATTAGTAATAAAACAATAGTCTTGTATAACCTACTAGATAGTTATAAGTGCTAAAGTAAGTATATTAAGCTTAAGAGAGCCTTATACAGCCTAAAAAACTTACCTTTATTATAGTATAATAAGTTCTTAAGTATACTAAAAAAGCTTAGCTTATAGGCCTTAGCTAAAAAGCTATGCCTTTTCTTTACTAAGGACGGCAAGCTCTTTTTAATATTTTATATAAATAATATACTTTTTATAGATTATTAAACTTACTAAACTAGAGCCTATAAGCTCCTTAAATCTATTAAAAACACCTATAAAGTTAATAACAAAAGAGAGGTAAGCTGGTTTTTAGAAATAAAAATTGTAAAGAATTATAAAAAGCGCATAATATTACTACTATATAATACTTATATTAATAAAGTTACTAAAAAGTTTAACTTAGACGCTTTTAGCAGGTTTTCTTAAGCTTTTTTGCCTTTAAAGAAGCTAGTTAAAAATCTAGAAAAAGCTTTAAAGCTTTAAATTAAGGCCTACTAAGAGCGCGTTAGTAGTACGCTGTATATAGCTATTATACTACGTCTTAATACTACCTACGTAGTTTTTAAGCTTTTTTACTTTCTTACTAACTTTTTAGATGCTTATATAAAGGCTGTAAATTACTTTATATAATGCCTCTACTATATAAGGCATAAGGGCATTATATATAGTAATATTAATAATAAGAAGCTTACTATATATAAAGACGCGTCTTTTGTAAATAATTTAGAGACTTGTTAATTTTTTTAAAGCTATATTATTATACTATTTAGAAGTTTAATTGTTTAAAAAGTAGCTTACTAAGCTATAGTAATAGCTTTAACTATAAAAGCTAAGCTTTCTGTATTAAAGCATGTAGCAAAAGAATTTATAGCACTTAAAAGACTATTTAAAAAGCTTAAGCTTATAGTTTTAAGAGCCTAAAGAATTTTTTATAATAACTAATAAACTATACGTCTATCTATTAAAGAGTAAGAAAAAATAACTACTAAGCTCTATTATATTACTATATAGAATATGGAGCTCTGCTAAAAGCACGCTAAAAGCTTATTTTAGATTACATATTTACTAATAGCTAAGATACTAGCTAATAGACCTACTAAGTACTTATTAAGGTAAAAACTTAAGCACTTTAAAAAACTTATTAATATAAAACGCGTGTCTTACAAAGAATTATAAAAAAAAAGTATAAAAAAAAATTGAATTATTAAGGTAAATTAGCCCTCTACTATTAGGAAACTTATAAAATTCTAAAAAAAAACTTTTCTTTAATAAGTTTTTAAGTAACTAGAAGGTTAACTAGCTTATCTAATAGCTTCTTAGCGCGTAAATAACACGCAAAAAGACTGCTAAAAGGGCTAGTAAGCTTCTTCTAGTTATTTTAACTCTTTTTCTTCTCTACCTTACTTTTAAGGCCCTTTTTAAACTTCTCCTTCTTAGCTGCTTTTTTACAAGAACGTAAATAGTAGCTTATAAGCTTTAAAAAAAAAAAAAAAAAAAAAAAAAAAAAAAAAAAAAAAAAAAAAAAAAAAAAAAAAAAAAAAAAAAAAAAAAAAAAAAAAAAGAGCTTATAATAGCGCATTTTTCTAGAGCTTAGTAAAAAGCTTTTTAGCTTTAAAAATAACAATTTAAAAACTTTAATTATTAGTAAAAGCTTAAAAACCTAAAAAGAATATATATAAAAAAATTTCCAAGTCTTCTTATTAAAGTACTACTAGTAGCATGTTTTAGAGATTAAGGCCCTATCTTAATAAGCTTTATTAAAGCTACTAGACAAAGCGCTTTTAATATACTTAAAATGGACTATATTGTAATGCGTACTAAGTTTACTTTAGCGCCTAGGAGTTGCTGCTAGAGTCTTACCCCCGCAGGTAGTCTTAACTAAGGTTTTAACTTTACTTACACGCTCTTTAGACGTGCGGGCTAGTGCTGCACTTAAAGTAGCACTAGTTAACTTAGCGTAAAAAGCGCGTTTTAAGGGCGGCTGCACTACTAGTAAAGGGCGGCAACGGCAGTAGCAAAAACAAGGGCGCAGGCAAGGGCAAGAGCGCAGGCAAGGGCAAAGGCAGCATAGCAGCAGCAGCACGCGTAGAGGCGCGGGCGGCAGTGTAGGCGGCAGTAGCTTTTTGTAGTTTTAACTTCTATATAAAGTTAGTAACTAAATAGAAGAAGTGCTAAAATAAAGCTAGAAACTGCGTAAAAGTATAAAGTAGTGCGTAGTAGCTTAAAAAGCTATGCAAGAGTATAATAGCACTTATAAAAGTAATTAGTATTACTTTTAAAGAACTTAGATAAGTTACTAAGTAATATTTATAGCAGCTATAATAGTGTTAGATACTAAGCCTAAAAAGCTTAAAATTTTATTATTATTTTAGTATTTTACACTAAGCTGCGCGTGTGTAGCACGTTACAAGACGTGCTATAACTATATAGAGCTCTATATAGCTAACTAAAGTCTTAGTTACTTAAAGGGTATATTGCATATATTAGCCACGCGCCTTAGCTATGAGGCTCTAGCTATAAGGCTTTAAGCATAAGCGTTAAGGCCTGCGCGGCGCGCGTAGTGCTAAGCGCTAAGCCTTAAAGCCTTTACACTAAGTTTAGAAGAAAGCATCTAAACTTTATAAAATACTTGCTAGGCTTAGAGGAATCTCTTTAAGCTCTACACTACTTTTTACAGACTACAATATTTCTTTTGTATATAAAGAACGTCCTAGACGCAGATAGAAAAATAGAATCAACTATCTAGTTCTCTTAAACTACTGTTACCAGCTCCTTGTTCTCTACAGATTGTTTTAGATAAAATCTCTTAGCTTAATATTATGCTTAAGTAATATTAAGTACTAGCTTGGGCCTTTTAAGTCAACCTTTTAATGTAACTATACATTTTGTAGACACCTTTTTGCTAAAAAAAAAGATTTATTGCTAACAACAGGTATCTAGGCTTACGCTCCCTTATTTAGTATTGCTGGCACGCAATTAGTATGTCGCATGTTTAAATAAAAATAAATATGCGTAATATCTCTCTAACTAACCCTCTTAACTAATAAATATATACTGCTAACTACAACTTCTGTTGTCCTATTGCTATTTTAGCTGTATTACAGTTACAGCGTTTAGTGCCTATTCTTAAATATAAATAAAAAATAACAGTATTACTATTTATATATAGCTCTTATATTTCTAAAAGTAACGTATTAAATTCTTTTAGTTATTAGTTTATTTTAGCTACTTAATAGCTGTTTTAATATACTTTTACTTTTTATAAAGCTACTTTTAAGTTTTTTTACTAAAGTTATATTTGCGTAGGAGATTACTAAAGTAATATACTTTTACTATACTTAGACTATTAATATACGTAGTGTATATAGTGTACTAGCTAAACTAGCCTTTTATAGTTCTTGTTATAACTGTAATATCTATAATATTAGACGCATTAAAGATGTCTTAACTATAGTTATATTCTAACTTCTACACTAACTAAACTACTATAAGAACTATTGCTACTAGCTTCTTTTTAACTAATAGAGGTAGCCGCTTAACAAAGGTAAATACTAGCTTTATAATTTACTACTATAGCTTCTAGTATAGTAACTTTGTAAAGTCTAATTTTACTTAATATAAGCTATTAGTCTTTGTGTAAGAAGAAAGAAAAAATAGTTTAAGTATTGTATTATTTGTATATAAGTTGTTTATATATAAGTTATTTGTATATAATTTGTTTATATATAAGTTGTTTATATGCGAGTTGTTTATATATAGTACTATGTAGTGTAGGAAATTCTAAAGGTAAGAAGTAGTAAGTAGAGAGCTTTTATAAAAAAGTATCATAGGCTCCTACTGCAGTAACGTATATATCTTTACTTTTCTCTTTTATCTCTATTGTAATCTTGTTGCTAGCTATCTTTTTAGTACTTTTAGCAAATTTTTTTAACTCTAATTTTTGCTTAGTAGTCTAAGCTTTTCTGCTCTAAGCGCTTAGCGTATAGACTTTATTTAATTACTGTTTAAATCTTGTTAACTATCATAATCTTTCTTTTAACTTTTACAACTAATTAGCAGAAGGTAGCTGCTTTTTACTTTTTTTAGAAACCCTATTTTAACTACAACAACAACAACAACCACCACCTTTAACACCTTAAAAAAAAAATATTAAGTACATTACTCTAAAGCTTAGCTTAGCTATATTATCTAAGATAATCTTGTAACTATAATTTTAATAGTTTGCTAGCTTCATAGCTTTATTTTCTTATAAAAGGTTTCAAACTTGTTAGTATAATACTCCTTAAGTATTCTAAGTAGTTAGAGTTTTTCTTCTATAGTTATAACTTGTTTTATTTAAATAACTTTTTGTCGCAGTATATGTATCCTCTAGCCGGAGCACGATCTATCGATCGGTTGGTATTTTGTTTCCGACAGTTATGAGCCCGGTTCGGTCAAAACTGCGCAAGTAATCTTATTGTAGTTGCTTACCTAGGTAGGTGACCACAAGCGAAAGCAGCAAAAAGACAAAAATAAGCCTAGAGGGTGCGAGAGACAGCCTAACAAGGTAGATCCCTTAAAAGGTCGGTGCGCAAAAAAAAGAAAGCGCTAGAGCTAGTAAGCTAGTAGCCTAGCCCTCTGCTTAAGAGAGCGCTAAGAGAAGAGCCTGCAAGTGCTTTTAGGGTAAATTAACTAGCAGTAGGCACTGCTAGTAATCTAGGGGGTGTGTCGCAGTATATATATCCTCTAGCTAAAGCACAATCTATTAATTAGTTAGTATTTTGTTTCTAATAGTTATAAGCCTAGTTTAGTTAAAACTGCGCAAGCAATCTTATTATAGTTACTTACCTAGGTGGGTGACTATAAGCAAAAGCAGCAAAAAGACAAAAATAAGCTTAGAAGGTGCAAGAGACAGCCTAACAAGGTAGATCCCTTGTAGGGTTAGTGCGCGCTTAAGAGAGCGCTAAGAGAAGAGCCTGCAGCGCTAACAGAAGAGCCTGCAAGTGCTCTTAGGTAGATTAACTAGCAGTAGGCACTACTAGTAATCTAGGGGGTGTGTCGCAGTATATGTATCCTCTAGCTAGAGCACGATCTATCAATCGGTTAGTATTTTGTTTCTGACACTTTTATTGTTGGAAAAAATTTGTATTTTCTTTTTATTTTATATTGTAAAATCTTGCTAAATTTTTTATTTTAAGTTAAGCTTTAATTTGTTAAGTTTATTTTTTTACATACTCTAGCAACCTTATATATAAGTTCTTTTTAAAGTATTATCTCTATTCACTAGTTAATAGCAGAATAATAAGCATCTAGCTAATTACAACTAATTAATATGTCTAGTTTTCCTAAATATATAATATTAATATCTATTTAGCACTTTATGCCTGCTATTCACAGCTTTGTTATTTTAGTCTTTAACTGTATTTTACTCTCTCTATATTTTATTAGTTTCGTATTAGCTAGTATTATTAACATTAGTTCTTTTTTAATTTAGGAGGGTATCTTATATATTTCTGCTATTTGTAGAATAATTTTAATTTATATAGCTCTGCTATTTATAAACGCCTATTTATTTTTAAGGTGTTAAAGGTAGTAGTTATTGTTGTAGTTAAAATAGGGTTTTTAAAAAAAGTAAAAAGCAGCTACTCTCTACTAATTAGTTGCAAAAGTTTAAAAAAAGATTATGTATAGTTAACAAAATTAAAATAGTAGGTAGATAGACTAAGCAAAAATTAGAGTTAAAAAAATTTGCTAAAAGTACTAAAAAACAATACTAATTAAAACGTGTTTAACAGCAATTACTAGCTAATAGCTAGCAACAAGATTATAATAGAGATAAAAGAAAAAGGTAAAGATATATACGTTACTGTAGTAGGAGCCTATAATACTTTTTTATAAAAGCTCTCTACTTACTACTTTTTACCTTTAGAATTTCCTACACTACATAGTACTATATATAAACAACTCGCATATAAACAATACAATGCTTAGACTGTTCTTCTCCTTTTTTAACACAAAGACTAATGGCTTACATTAAGTAAAGTTAGACTTTACTAAGTTACTATACTGGAAGCTATAGTAGTGGATCACGAAGCTGGCGTTCACCGTCGTTGAGCGGCCACCTCCGTTAGTCGAAAAGGAGCTGGTGGCGATAGTCCCTGTGGTAGTCGAGTTGGTGCAGAGGTCAGAATGTGACTGTGGTTATTAATAAAGATATAAGTAACTATCTTACTTAACTATTAGTATTTAATGCTTTTTTAAAGGTTGCTTTATGTATACTTTAACTAGTGTAACCTTATCTATAGCAGTATTTTAGTTTTTTTATCTACTTACTTTTTCTATTTTATAGAAAGTAGCTTATAATACACTTATTGCTATTTTATATTAAGTAGCTATTATTATAATAGAAGCTCTAATAAAGGTTTTAGTTAAGTATTTTGTACTTTAAAGTTTATTTTTTAGCTTTAGCTTTTTTTCTTCATAAATTAGACAGTCTACTACCTAATAAATATTTAATAATAATGTAATATAGTAGTAGTTACTTACTTATTATACTTTTATGAAAAAATATTGATAGAAGTTATATTCATCTTTACATTAGGTTTATAACAGTTTGTACTAGAGCTTTATTTTCTTAAGTTTATAAAGATAATATTTATTTACTAAACACTTATTTACTAATAAGTTTGAGTAGCAGCCCTAGTTTTAGTGTACTTTATACTCTTTCTTATTCCTTTTATAGAACTTGTAATTAAGCTTATAGTTATAATAATATAACTTTTTATGCTATTTAGTACTTACTACTTTGTTAGCTTTTTAGTTCTTAACTTTAGCTACTAAATTATTAAAGTAGAGCTGTTAGTATGTTACTTAATATTTAACTTTCTTAGTTTTCTTGCTAGTAATTATAATTCTTACTTAAATTATATGTTTGTTAATCTAGTACGTTACCATTCTATATACCTAATATTAGTTATTAGCGAATTGTTCTAGTATAACTTTATTTCTAACTTTTTAATTCATTAGCTTAGGTTTGCTTAGAGTAAGAGCTTTATTATTTAGTTTAAGTTATAGTATAGTTTTATAGCTATTTATTAAGTGTGCATTTTTATAGAGGTTTAGGTTTCTTAAGTTATTATTTAGTTTTAATAAACCAAGTATAGTTTTTCTTGTTTAATTATTCTTATCTTAATAGCTGCTTATTTGAATTTATTTTTTTGTAGCTTTTAGTAAAGTATCTAACTTTACTACTTTTAAGTATTCTTTATTATTACGATACTTTTAGCGTTTTAATTTAAAACGGCTACTATAACTTCTATTTTAAGTATATTTATTTTTCGCTTTTTCTTCTACTTTACTAGTTATAACAGCGTTGCTATTTTTATTATATTTACTACATTGTCTTTTTACGTTAGCTAAGTTAAGTTAAGAGTATTCTTTTTAAATTATTTTGTTCTTAAAGCTTATTCTTAATGCGCGTAGCTAGCTTAGCTAGAGCATATAGTATATTAAGCTTATTATACTATATAAGGCTATCTGTAATATTCATTTTTAAGCTCACTCTTGATACTATTTATAGCGCTTTATTAGTTTAATTAATTTATACTTATAGTTGCTTAAACTCTACTATATATGCTAATACTAACGTAGTCTACATTAGGCATATAATCCTTATCTCAGCTTAGTTTTTAACTTTTATTTTTCAAAATATATTTTATCTTTTAATTAAATCTTTTAACTTATAAATAAAGCTTAAGTTTTAACTTTGATTTCTTTACATAATATATTAAGTAGGTATTTATTTTTATACAGTTGTATTTCAGTTAAAAGCTTTATCTTTTATACATGTACTAGCTATTAGAATTCTTTCTTCATTAGTAAAAACTTTATTATTTTTATAGTACAAGTTAGTGTAAGTGAATAATGTTTGTAGTTTCTTTTTTAATACTTCTTAGGTAGCGCTATCTTAGGTTTTTATATAGCAATAAGTTTTTTATTTCAAATAGCTATTAGCTAACTTCAAAAGTTGATTAATTATATTTATTATTAAAGCTATTTATTATGCCTAAACATAGGCTTGTTACCTAAAATTTTAAATTTCTTAGGCACTAGAGTTGTTTTTAGTGTTCAAGTTAAATACATTAAGTGTGGAGAACAAGGAGCTGGTAACAGTGGTTTAGGAGAACTGGATGGTTGATTCTGTCTTTCTATCTGCGTCTAGGACGTTCTTTATATACAAAGGAAATATTGTAGTCTGTAAAGAGCAGTGTGGAGCTTAGAGGGATTCCTCTGAGCCCGGCAAGTATTCTGTGGAGTTCAGATGCTTTTTTCCGAACTTGGCGTGAAAGCTCTAAGGCTCTGCGCTTGGCGCTGCGCGCGCCGCGCAGGCCTTGACGCTTGTGCCTAGAGCCTTGTGGCTAGAGCCTCGTGGCTGAGGCGCGTGGCTGATATATGCGACATTAAGTCATTTTTTTTAACATTATTTTATTTAGTATAAAAAGTTTTAAACATTAAATTATATTCTTTTAAGTAAAAGCTTATTACCTTAAATAGTAATATACTAAAGGATCTTATTAAAAGTATTAGTAAGTACATAAAATTAAATTATATAAAAAAAAAAGCCTTTTTACTTCCTTTTACGCTTAAACTAGGCTGTTATACTAAGATCTTTTACAATGTTTAAAAACTACTTAATATAACCCTTATTAAAATTACTAGAAAATTAAACAAAAACTTAAAAAAGTAAAATAAATATAAGTTTCTAATACAAATCTTACAGAACATGCTAAAACAAGATATCTAGATTAGAAAAAATTTAAAGAAAAAGCTCCCTTTAAACATAAGAGAGACCTTATAATTATTATAATTATACTAAGTAGAAACGTAAAAAACTTTAAAATTTAGACCTAGAATTAATTCTATATTAATCTAAGTTGACTATTAAGTACTAATATAATGCTAAAGTAATAGAATATTTAACATAATTATACGTTTACAAAAAAGTAATACGAAAATTTATTTTAATCTTTTTTTCTCTCTTGATTTGGGCGGAGTTGCAGTGGCGGCCGTGCTAACTAGGCAGCTTACTAAGCAGTGTAGCTTAAAGAGAAAGTTCTTGGCTTTTCAAATCACTAACTCTTTTTGGTATAGCCCTTCTACTCATAGAATTATAAAGCTTTAAAAATGTTAACCTTTTTGATTTCTTTTTTATTTTGTCACCCCTCTGTAAAATACTATTTTAAAACTTAATTGAGTAACTTATTACTTAAATTATTAACAAAAATTCTAGGTAGTTAAAGTATTATATAAGATTAAGCTATACTTTTATAGACTCAATTTATACTAAAGTTGTAACGGCGCAGGCAAGACTTACAGATTAGTATTAGCAGAAGGGATTACAGCAAGGCATATAGGAGTGCGTTGTAATCTACAAATAAGCCTTAATTTAAATAAGACACCTATAGGCCTTGTACAAAAAAATATTAAAAATCTACAAAGCAACTATAGGTCTTAAGCTGTCTTTATACCCGCGCTCTAGGCTAAGACTAGAGTAGGTCTAATACGGGTAAGATCCTAAGATAACGGTAAGGATTATAGAGTTGTAACGTGTTCGTTACAAAAGTAAAGTAAACTAAAGTAGTAGTTTATAAGGTATTTTAAAAACGTCTAAGTAATAAGAAAAGTTATTAACATTAACTCAAAGTAAAAAATACTAATTCTATAAATAATAAAATAACTTTTTAATAATTTATACAAAAGATTAACAATTTAAATCAACTATAATAAGGATAATAATAAGATGTAATATATTTTTATACTTATTACTTTTGTTCTACTATCCTGTACATCTCTATTAAGAGAGAGGTTTATAATAGCATTACTATCCCTTTATGTATAGCTATCCTAGATAGCTAGCCTTAGCAGGATGGCAATTATGTGATTAGCGCCTCGCGCGGATCATTGCCTTCTGGCGTACTAGCTGGTTGACCCTCAACCCCTATCCTTACGTCAAGGAGAGAATCCTTCTTGTTACTTGTAACACCTTAAGGCTCTCTACTACTTTTAGCGCTTATAATAGGCCTCTTTTTTTAAGTAGCCTTACTAGAAGCCTTAAGGCTGCGTTTTTTACCCTTTTAGGAGGTTTTAATAGCTTGTTAGAGTCGTTTTACAGTCCTACGAGCAGCTGCCCTAGAGGCCTGTTCCTTACTGTTCGCTATGCTGTGATCGCGTCAAGCAGCTCGGTGTTGGTGTTCGGTAGGCATCGTGCGCTGTGCTCTTCGTTGGGGGAGTTAAAAGAGGTATCTATTGCAATTAGTAGATTAATAGAATAGTATTCTTTAACCTCTTTCTGCAATTGATTTATAGCCTTCTGCTACCTTTTGCTGTATAGAAGCAGTATCTAAACGTTAAAGATGCCTAGAAGAGAGAACGCTGCGTTCTCCTTGTGTTTTATGTTACATTCTTATGATGTTTATCTACAGTAAAGTAAGTTATTAGACTGCCTTTAAGCGCTTACATAGTAATACTAGTAATCTTATAAAAAGTTTGTTTTAGAAACTCTTTCTTACTAAAAGGCTGTTTATTTTTAGAAAAAAACTTAATAAATGCTAGAGTAATAAGCTTTTAAAGTGTCTAGATTTTTATAAACTATCTACTCTTCTTAATTATAGGTTTTTGTTTTTTAAACGCATTGCTGTCTTCTTTAGAAGGTCTACTAAAAATATTAAGAAAATATATTTAGCATCTTTCTGCGTTCTTAAAGTAGTAAAATATAGAAATAATTGCTTTTAAAAGTTTTATATTGTTTAAATTGTTAAAGTAGCACGTATTTATCTATAAATTATATAAAATATTATGCTTAGCCTATAATACGTAAAAGTAGATCTTATTATATTATTTTTTACTCTTTCTGCTGTTCTTTATTAGATCCTTAAAAGATACTTCTTAGTCCTTGTTCTAGGTATAAGAGAGTATCGCGTAAGACAAGATCTTATTATTATTAATTAAGTTTTTTATCTAGGCAATCTTGCTGCTACTTGTGTAGTATAGGAGTTGCATTACATTGTAAACAGAGGCTGTAGAGCTAGTGATAGTGGCAGAAGGATTAATAGGGCATAGTAGCCCGTCTGCTCGTTAGAGAAAACAGTTGTTGCTAGTAGAGGTAGCTGACAAAGTTTGTTAACTTAGGTGTTAGATTTAAATTTAACTTAGCAACTGTATAGAAGGTATGTAATAGCAACACGCTGTGTTGCGGGTGCGCGGGATAGAAGGCGCAGCCTAGACTGTAGGCAAGGCTATAACATGCTAAGCAGCCTGTATGCTTTAGCCACGCTAACAGACGTGCAGGTACTTCTCGCTTAGCTTATTAAGATACAGCAATCTAGAAAGTAAGATATAAATGCGTCAGGCTGGAATAGTCAACAAGAGTAAACGTGGCTATAAGCACATTAAAGCACCTATAGCTGCTCAAAGCAAAGTTCTGGCACGTGACAGCTAAAGAGCGCTAGACAAGACGCGCCACATTAGATGTAGTTAAGCCCATACATAGCCACAGATAAGGTAGCTATAGTAAGTAAATTTAAGACAATTACGTGAGACGTGCGGGGTCGCCTACTAGTAGCTAAAGTAGCAATCCGCGTAGCGACACTGCATGGCTTTAGGCATTACAGCAAGCGCAAGGCTAATTGTGGCTTACTGTACTAACAGGAGGTTCTTAGGGCTAGATACTAACTTTCTGTACGTGCAAAAGGTCGTAGAAGCTTCTAAGCAGTGCTATAGCAGAGCAATGCTATTATGCACGCAATAAAGGTCGTTTGTAACATTCGCAAAGAGGGCAGTAATAGCGATGTAATTTTTGGTTAGGAGTATTGGGATAAGCTCATAATCAGCTCTAGTATATCGCTGATACAAACTTACAGCGATTATCAGGGTGTGCGAAGAAAGCAAAGTGCTGAAAGTCAAAGTACCCCTCATTTGTCCCAGCACGGCGGGTGTCCCAGCACTCAGGGAGGGACGTTAGTACCGAGCAGTGAATTGATTGCGCCAAGGCATCGAACGCGTAGACGACTGGGGAGCCCTGAAGATGGATTCGCAACTGGTGTGGGTACTCTGTAACACCTGGGGAAGACGACTGTATTACACAGCTCAAGGCAAGCGGCACTAAGGACCAAAAAGCGCTTTGCTACGATACTTCTTGCGAGGGAGAGTCTGCACATTTTTGGAAAGCATAGCGAGGCTTCGGATTATAAGAAGCAGTAGGCTTGGCTTGCGCTCACAACCAAGATCATGATGGCTTCAATGTCTTCTCGGTAGCTGACAATTGGCGTTTTTAGATGTATTTTACATATTTTTTTCTCCTTAAGGCATCAAAGGTGGTGGTTGTAGTCAAAAGTTGCTTCCCAAAATGGTGAAAAGTAGCTACCCTCTACTGATCAGTCGCAAAAGTCAAAGAAAAGAAAAGATTGTGTGTAGTCAACGAGATTCGAACGATGGGTGGATAAGGTCCACGCGCGAAGCGCTCGGAGCAGAAAACCTCAGACCACTGAGTATCTTACAAATAGGAAGAATGCGACGCTTTGTTGGATATGAAATGCAGGAGACATGTCTGTCAAGTTAAATTAGGTAGCACATTTTCATTGGGGATAGCAAAGCCACCTAGAAGGTGAACTTTGCGCATACAATGTATACTTTTAAAACGAGAAGTAATGATAAGACTATCAATCAAGAATATGTTGATGGTTGATGGTATCTACAGATAATAAGTTCAAAACATGTGCACTAAAAACATTTGATGTCCTTCTTGGGTAGCATACTATGCAATCCAGAACCAAATCTTCTGCAAGACGTTCTTCGCAACAGGCGCACCAGAAATATCATCCTTGCACAGCTCGTTCATCTCGCGCACACCAGTCGTAACGTCAATGTTTTGAATTTTGATCGCAAACGCCGTCCTGTAGTAGATCTTGTGGCCGGCGTAAAGCACGAAGAAAATGGGAATGGTGATGTAGGCAGCCAGGAAATCGGATACGGACCAGTTGGATGGGACAAAGACTTGGAAGCCGTTGGTGAGGGTCAGCAGCGACACTACGCCAAGGATGAAGTATGTGAGGTAGGGCTGGAACGGCGTGCGGTAGGGCAGCGAATCGAGCAAGTTGTTGAAAACCAAGGCCTTGCGGAAGCGGATATAGGTGATCATAACAACAATCCAGGCAATAAACCCCGAGATTGTAGAAATGTTGGAGAACCACAAGAAGACCTGGGAACCGGTGGTGGAGACATTGAGATAAGCGAGGAGTCCGATTATCCAGGTAGCGAGAACAGCCACATATGGCACACCTTTCTTGCTTGTCCGGCCGAAGATCTTAGGCGCTTCTCCGTTAAGAGCCATGCCATATAAAACTCGGGACCCAGAGAACAAGAATGCGTTTCCGGCAGACCAGGCTGATGTCAAAACAGCCGCGTTGACGACGTGGTTCAGGCCCTGGATACCTGCTCGTTGAATACCAATGACGAAAGGAGAAGCAGAAGCGTTGGAGCTACCGCTGAGAAGACGGTCATCGTCGGATGGGACAATAACTCCGATGATGAAGCTGCCCAAGCCATAGAAGATGGCTAGACGGTACACGAAGCGGCCGGCAGCCTTGGGGATGTTTCGTCGGGGGGCGATGGTTTCTCCTGCAGCAAGTGCAATCAGTTCAGGCGAGGTGATGAAGGCGAACCCAGCACGGACGAAAGCAGTCCAATAGGCCAGGAAGCGGCCGGAGCTCCCATCGACTATGTACGGTTTGAATGCGCCTGGGCTGTTCCAGTACCTGAATCCAAGCCTACCCTGGTCGTTGGGACTGCCACCTAACATAATGACAAATCCGAGAATGATGAGACCGATGATGGTCAAAAGCTTGATAGAGGCAAACCAGAACTCGGCCTCTCCGAAAACCTCGACTGCCACGATGTTAAGGAATAAGACAACGACGAGAAAGATGGTGATCCAGACAGCGTTGTGGACAGGCGTCTCCCAGTAGTCCAGAAGAATGGCACCAGCTGTGGCTTCTGCAGCCACGAGAATTGCGTAAGCGTACCAATAGTTCCACCCGGCAGCGAATGCCAAGCTTGGGTCTACGAATCGCTTGATAAAGTAGGGGATGGTGATGCCGCGCATAGGAAGCAAAGTGACGATTTCGGCCAAGTTGTTCATAACACTGTAGACGACAAGCATCATACTGAGGTAGGCCATGAACAACGGAGCAGGGCCGACGAGAGCGAGAATAGATCCAGATCCGATGAAGAGACCGGTTCCGATAGCACCACCGAGCGCACTGGCGGAAGGTTAGCAACTGGTTTGGCGGCATGACGAGAAGGCCAACCGACAGGAACTGGATGTGTCGACTCTTCAAACCACGATGTGTGTCTCCTCCCCGTCCAGTCTCGCCGCCAACAGTAGCAGCGCTGTGAACAAAAGGCTCCTCGAAGCCAACCTGGCTCTCCTCGTAGCCATACGGCGCAGCCTCGGGCTTCTCGTCGGCCGTGTGGTGGTTCGGCATGATGGAATGAGAGGCAAAGGGAGGCTTTGTTCGCCGGCACCAATCTTGCTTCTCCCGACGCAGCGGGGACGTCAGACGGTTATATAGACAGGCAATGTCAAAGACGGGTGGAGGATGCGCCGGTGGTGATGGCAGATTTTTCAGACGTCGTGTATGGCCCGGCGCGAGAGGAGGACAAGTCCACGTTCGGACCTTTCCAAACGTGGTACGGCTGCAGGCTTGGTTGTCCATCGTATGGGACGTTCAGCCCCGGCCCTGTAGGCGAGTCCGGGGGGCCAATCAGGGTTGGGTGGGGAGAGAAGGCGGGGGAATTCGCCTCATGCGCTATGGCGGCTGCAGGCCATTGCTCCACTCGTGCGATGACGCTCCCCTCTGCACGTCGCGCATTCCCTCGGTTTTACTCCCTGCCGCCACGGGCACTGTTCGTCGGTTGGTGTCTGGAGGGTGTGATGGCGGGCGGGCCGATGTGCGGCGTGAGGGTTTTTGCAGCTGAGCCGACGAAAAGCGGGCGTGGTAGGGAAGAGGCTCAGGCCGGGCACGCCCAGGGCTTGGACAAGCTTCTGGAAATGCGACGAGAACTCTTGGCGCACGCGAGGTACCCGCCGATGGTTTGCGAGATGGGTCCGGGCAGCCATGGGGCTCATGACGGGGTGGATGGAGACTGGCAGTTTGGTGCAGAACCTGGGGATCGCGGGGGTGGCGGTTCGTGCTTCATTAGGCTGCGGCGTGGTGTTTTTCTCCACCGCACAAGCGGCTGATGCTGCCTAATCAAGACTGCATGTGGCAGGATGAGACAGTACGAGTGCCTGCAAAATTTCCACTTTGAGCCTACGATACAGTCAGGCCTGCTTCCTTGTCACCATGGCCTACTACTGCATTTGATGCCCTTATCTTCCGCTTTCGCAGCGCCGAGATTCCAAAACGTAACACTTTCCTCCAGAGAAGATCCCAGGAGCTTGGGCGGAGCTTGGAGGATATTCGTTGCGGGTCTCTTGGGGGATACATCAACCCTAGGGCTATGCAACCATGGCGCGGCCCACTGTCACATTAGACATAGCTATCCGGATTCCAGAGTAGAGAGACTACCCAGCATGTACGGCACCTTACGGATACATACCTCTGGAGCTAGCACTCTTCAAATCTTAGCCGTGGAATAGACAAGCCCTAGACAATCACGCAATGCGAGTGTCATATCTTCCCACGTAAGCTACGACAACTTGCCAATTTCTTCACGTCTCGATCCTGGCGAGGAAGGCATGTTGTTTCGTTCTCATTGTCAAGTCAAGTTCCTTCGGTAAAAGAGCTTGGAAGAATGAACAGCCCCTCACCAAGCTTTATCTCCGCGGCAGGAAGCGAGCATGACACCAGACGCAGGCATCGCCAACGTCATATATAGCAGACGTATCTTTCCGCGCCCCCTTCGACTTAAGCACCGAAAGTACACGATATGATTCCACCCATCCTGCTCGACAAAGTGCTAGCTAGAGCGCGAGAAACTGCATCCCATAGCTGGGAGTACGGGACCGTCTTCGAAGCGCTACTCGAGTACCGAGATCCTGAAGTCAGTGTCTTCCATAACCCGTTTCCAGGAGGCAAGATACCAGAGTTGAGGGTTGAGGAGGTAGAAGCACTGCAGTATGTGGAGCCATCCATCCAGACTGACAGCAAACGATTGTGTGAAGGAAATGGTAAACCCTACGACTTCAGTACTTCCTGTATTACACCATGACGAGGGACGATATGCTGACAGCAACAACCAGGTTCATCATCTGATCCAACATCTCTCTGCATTCCTGCTCTCCTCCTTTCCAAGTCACCAACCTTCCCCGCGCATGACAACGCATATCTCTCTGCTGCAAACCGCCAATTGCACCATTTGCTTTCTACTACGCCTAGGTACCCTAATGACGCGATGTCGCACCGCGACGCGTACCCTTCCTTGTGGGCGGATTTCATCTACATGGTGCCGCCTGCTCTCGCCTACCACGGTATCTTCACCGCGGATGTAGGTATGGTGAAGGAGAGTGTTCGACAATGCGAGTTATACTGCGAAGTACTAAGTACGCAGGAAGGATATTGGAAACACATAGTCAATGCTGAGGGTGTAGGGAGTGTGAAGAGTGATGACGGCGCATGGTGTACGAGCAATGCTTGGGCCGCAGCCGGAATGGCGAGGGTCCTATCTACTTTACGGAAATCTCTATATGCGTCAGAAACCGAGGATGAGCAGAAAGTGTTGCTGAAGATGATCCAATGCATTCTTGATGGCGTCATAAATGCTGATACCCACGCGTCGGGCTTACTGCGCAATTATCTCGACGACGAGACCTGGTTTGCAGAAGTCGCTGGGACGGCGATGATGGCTGCTACAACTTTTAGGATGGCGGTCCTTGAGCCTGGCATATTTGGAGAGCGTTATGCCGATTGGGCAATGAAGAAGCTGGACGCTGTTGGCCGTCATATAGATGATGATGCTGGTGTTGCGGCGCCGGTTGTCAACTCCCTGAATGAGGGCCAGAGCACGCCGCTGGACGGTGTAAACCCCGAGGGACAGGCTTTCATTGTGTTACTGTACGCTGCATGGAGAGACTGGAACATCGCGACAGGTGCCGCACCCAAAGTGACGGACAAGACTCACCTGTCAGAGTGAAGACTTGATTGCTCGGTGATATTAAAGACGGTCCTTATGATCGGCATCTCTCTATGTGGGCCGAATTGAGAACAGCCCTCGTATTCAAAACACCGGCATACCGGGCATACTAAGACACCCTTGTGCGAAGACAAATCTTGTTTGGATGCGTCATACGACATAAAGATGTCACTTAATTTGTTCCCCTCAATGCCCTCACTAGTCCATCCAGCATCTCTGTATAACCAACGTCAAATGGAAGAGATATTCCGAGCATGGGGGTGATAAACCGGGGAAGCTATTCGACGAGGCAGCCAAAAGAGTTGCAAAAGGCGATTGTAAAGTCGCGGTTGTAGGTAACTGGGGGGAGGCATTAGCTTCATGTACGTGATGCCACCTACCTTTCCTTTTTTTTGTCTCCACAACCATCACTAATTGTTCCCAGTATCTGCATGCGCAGGTGTAAAGAAGCTTCCCCCACCAGGCTGGACAGCTCCGTCCGAGGCTGTTGATTCGGTTTTCACAATAACAGGCCGAGACCTAAGAAATAGTGCAGTTTCCTCTCTTTTGGCACACACTCTCCTTTACAGACTCTCGCAAAGACCTCGGCACTATTCATAATGTCGGTGCACCGATACACGTTTACCCACTTTACGAGAACGCATTCCGTGCGCATCGCGGACAGACACCCAAAGCAAACCACGAAGGGAGCGCCAAGATGTATGCCGAATTCTCCGATGTCCCCAAGAAGAATAAACACGCATGGAAAACGCAAATTCAAGTAGTGAAGAACAAATCAGAACTGTCAGGAAGGACAACATAATGATATGTACGACCTCCCTCTGTCCGCATTGACAACAGACGCTTACATCAGATTCTCGCAGATCCCCTGCTTATGAATGCTTTCAACACGGTTAATCTCGCGTCCGCCATGATCCTTACATTGAATTCTTTTGCCGAAAACCGGGTGTACCAGAGTCGAAATGGGTATATCCGCTTGGTGGCGCGGGAACGAAAGATGCGAACGAGTTCTGGAAACGACCAAACTTCTACTCTTCGCCTGGTATTTCGCGCTCTATCGATGCTAGTTTGGAGGTTTCTGGTGCGGTAAAGGAAGAGATGGATGACATTGATGTTTATTCTTGATTTCCAATCGTGCCTAAGACTGCAGCGCAGCATCTGAGGCTACCTGTCGTTGGTGGTGACAAACCACTGACGATACTTGGCCGGTCTGACATCGTTCGGCGGAGCTGGCAACAACTATCCGATGCACGCACTCACTGAGATGACGAGACAACTAAGAAACGGCAAAGGCAAGAAAGGACTGGTACCCTGCAATGGTGGTGTCCGAAGCTACCAGTATGTCGTGATCTTGTCGAAAGAACCTAGAGGAGAAGGCTCCTATCCTTTGGAGAATCCACTTCCAACCGCTGACCACGGGCGTGTCAGCGCCAGACCTTGTTTCGATCCAGATGGCGAAGCTGCAGTCGAAACGTACACCGTAGAGTTCAACCGCGATGGCAGCCCGCTTCGAGGTTACAATTGTCGGTCGCTTGAAGAGCAATAACAGGCGCTTCCTCGCAAACCATGGTGACGATAGCACAATGCGATAATGGTTAGTGGCTCGGGAGAGATTGTGGGTAGGAGCGGGTGGGTATGGCAAGATAGGAAGAAGAAGGGGATATGGCTCTTTGCATTCGATAAACCAGCAAAACTGTAACAACGGACCAACAAGCGTATCGAACAGATATCAAGATGTAATTCATCAATAGTAGACTATTTATATTGAGTAGTAGGCGCCTCTGTAGGCTACGAGGCGCTCCTTCTTGAATCTGCTCAACCCCTTAGGCTATTTATCGAGCCCAAATCACTTGAATATTGCACAGAAGTAGTTGATCAGCCTCTACCTGCTTTATCTCTCCTTCATGACCCTCTGTCCGTCCATTCCAGAGATTCAGTGGTGCCATCAGGAGGCTTCGTCCAATTCATGCTTCCTCACCCATATCAACCCAGACAACCCGATCGCGCCTCGATCGCACCCTTCTCAAACTACGCCACCAGTCTACCGATATCACTTCCACAAGCACGACTACACTGTGGTAGAGTATCTACCGCCTGTCTATGCAATATTCTCGACTAGGCCTCCAAAGGTTGAAGAGGGTGATTGATGTGAAACAGTGTGATTGGAGTGGTGCGGAAGCGACTGTCCCCATTCGGGAGTGCTTCGAAGAGATAGGGGAGCGTTATTGAGGAGAAGGAAGTAGGAGTTTGAGTATACTAGTGAGTTGATCACTCTTTGTGAATGTAGACTAATAATGGTTTGTTGCTGACGCGTGATATAGGTCAGGTTTGCTTACCCAGGAGCTACTATTAGTCCACAACCGGCATTTGCTTTGGGAGACTCAAGGCGGTTTGCAAAGAAAGGGTGTTGATCGTAGTACATGAATGGCTTTAGGCTAAGTCGTTGCAGAGTAAAGACCCACTTCTGGGCTTTCAGCGGGTATATGATGGCGCTTCTTGTGGATTCATCCTTTCAGATGACCACGTGTGAATCACTGGGGCACAAGGTGGCCCTTTCGGACTACCCGAAATACATTTAGGCAACGCAGTGGATCAACTTGCAGACCAGTAGGATTTGTGAGCATTTCATTGTATTTTACTCACCGAGTACTACGGGTGTGATATCGCTCTAAAGTTTTCTACCGTTGCCTTTATACGAACTAAGGTACTGAGACGTTCGAATTTGCCGCTAAGAGTGAAGCAGTAGACTCTAGAAACGACCGAGAAAAGCAGTGCAAGGAAAACCACCGTTGTACATGGAGACCCTATCCGAAGAAGGTTCGTAGACGGACTGATCTGGATTGTTTGGTGGCCATGGAGAAGAAAATCCGAAGTTCTCAAGGAGAAAATGAGAACGCTGAGACTGTATAGTCTTCATGAGCGAGCGAAGCATGCGTGGCATGATGCCTAAGATCCTCGATAAGCAACTCAGTCGCCATATCGAACGAGGGTATAGCAACAACTTACTATTCGACCGTTCGAGAGCGCTTAAAATAGATGGTCTTGGATCAACAGCTTGCAGACGTTGTTCTTATGCTTTTGAAATCTGCTTCTTTCATAACTTGTTCATGCCCGTTATGATATATGTAATCACTCCCCGCTCAAACGATATGGAGCCTTGTGTTCTTGATTCCCTTCCGACTACATAAAAGAAGTTCGAAGCCAAGATCGCGGAAGCTGAGTTCCGCAGATAGGGCACGCATGGGATTTGCTGGTTGTGGCCGCAACCAACCCTTCCACTTATCCGATATCCAGTCATCGAATAACACCGACTTCTGAAAGACGAGTAGATGGGTCTCATGGTGAATCTGACGACAGGTTTGAGTCAGAGCTGTCTGCTCGTGCCATGATATGGTGTAGTGTAGAGTGTAGTGGTCTTAGAGGTCAAAGACAGGGCAACGTATGGTAAGTGAGCGCTCGGGCCTTGGCACTAGTGTGTTTTGAGTGGTGAGTGATCAATGGTGACTGCAAGAGCGAGCACTAATTGTATAGTTAATTTCGTCATTTTTGATCCGTTTTCACCGGTACTATAACGCCGTAATGAGTCTGACGCGAAAAGAAAAGCAATGTAGGTGTCGAATTTGATTCGTGCGCACCACTCTCAAAATCACTGGAAATGGCCCCCGTGGTGCGAGTCGTGTCTGGTGAAGGTCGAGTTCCTTGTGTTTACAGTATTATTCATCCATGAGTACCTTTTCGAATAGGCTTAGTACGTGTTGCAGAGATTGTAAGAAGCTTCTCTGCTCTGCGTTATTGCTGTACTAGTGGTTAAAGTGGATAGTAGCCAAAATATAGCATCGCACATCGTGCACCAATGTGAGTCGAATGAAGGGAATAAATATATAAAATAGCAGCACCACGGATAGTGACAGGCGCATTTAATGCGGTTCAGCCATCTACCCTCAGCAAACGCCATAATTCGACAGTAACACTTTCGCCCAAAGCAAATCAGACATATCATTACCACGGTCCATATATGAGTAAATTTACATGCTTGGCATTTCATAGCTTCGCAGACCTCATAAGAGCGTAAGGACTTTACATGCCACTAAGCACACTTTGCACCCCAACAGTTCCCACGTCGTCCCTCCTAGCAATAAACCCTTTCAGCTCTTGCGCATCTTGTCCACCCGCAGCCCTAAGTCTATCCCTCAACGCCTCCGGCCCAATGATGAACAAGGTACTAACATCTGTCAAAACATCCATAGCTCCAGGCTCCAGCTCATCGCCTGTGGGCCATCCTCTGACGAGCTCAACGTAGCGGTTCATGTCTTTGGATACACTTAGACCACCGACTTGTGAGATGGAGAACTTGAGCAAGTGGGCTAAAACGAGAGACCGAAGACCGCGAGCGAGCTCGGCAAGGAACAAGGAGAGGTTACGACCGGAGAGGGCGGCAGAGGCTTGGGAGGCGACGCGGGTTAGGAATGCGGAGACGTCGCGACAGGCTTGCGTTTCGCTTGTCACCATGAGGTCTTCTTCTTTGGGTCGGAAGTCGGTCTTCTTTTGTTGGGCCAGGCATCTGCTCACCCAGTTCAGCGATGCTGTTAGTGTGAGGTTCAGAATGTTGGACAGTTTCGATTCAAGGGTCGACATTGTGTTATTGGTGGACTTCTCGATTTCGCGGCGAATGGTGAGGTTGGGTGTGCAAAGGGGCAGAAGAATGGTTGTAGTGGTTTGTTGAAGAAGATGTAGGATTGTGGTGATGGTGTGTAACGATGGGAGGTGTGTGAGATCAGGAGGCGTCTTGGAGTTTTCTTGCGAAACGGCATGGTCCTGTGCACTGGATTGATGTCAGTAGTGCTATTTAGCTTGGGAATGTATGACTTACGCGTCTAGTGCTGTCTCCAGATAGATCTCGCCCATTTGCCGTAATAATAGGTTGAGCAGTATTTGCACATCCTTCGGCGTCTCGTTGCCAGGCGACAGTTCAAGTCCACGCCCAACACCCTCTGCCAACCACTTGAGCATACGCTTAACGACTGGTAGCGATAGCCTGCCATCTTCATCCGTCACATCAATATCTTTCTTCTCCTGCTGATCTTCCTTCAAGCCAGCAATACGCAAAAGCGTCGCCTTCTGACTGGCAGGCAATTCAGTACTTTCGAGGCGTTCCATGTACTTGTCACGAGCAGACGCAGCCAACTCCTTACCTCGCTGAGCCAGCGACCCGAAGTATGAAGTAGGCATTTTGCTGCGCCGCGAGTGGTATATGGTGAACTTGAGTAGCAGTGAAGAGTATAACTCTTCCAGGTTCTTCTTTTCGCGCTCAATATACTTCTCTCCAATGAAGTAAGAGGAGAAGAGCTCTTCCAGCTGCTGGTCAAGCGTGGCAGCGACTGCCGATGTAGCAGGCTCCGGATGCTCTGTCAACCCGTGTGATTTCAGGTCATCCACCAACTGTGTGATGTAGCTTCTAGAGGCTTGCAGCGAGCGCAAGAAAGCGAGTGATGACAGCTCTCCTGCTTTGTCGAGCACCATCTCTAACCGATTTTGTATTGACTGCTGGAAGATGCGCTCCAGGAACTTGATCAGCACCTCCTCGTAGTACGGGAATGCTCGTTTGATGATGGCAGATTCATCTTGAACGACGATTTTTACTTCATCGATCAGAGACTGCAGCGTGGGCTCGACGCCTGGTGGTTCCGCATCAGGATCCTGAAGGCGATCCCAAGTTTCCATGTCCGTCGCCAGTTCTTCGCCATTCAGTTGCATACGGTCGATGAAGAAAGAATGCTGGTTAACATAGGTTGCGATGACACTAGCTCCGTCATTGAAGCCCTTCAGCGCGACGGCACAGTCGCGCATGCCAGGGTAGTTTGGACGCGCATAGCATTCCTGGAACTTGCTGAGGAGATCCTGCTCCAGGTTCTCCAAGAACTTCTCGATGACTTCTTTCGTGTTGTGTCTCGACTGGTGTACCGTTCTCCTCTTCATGCCGTTCGGCACCTCCCCGTTGACTCGCTGGCTACCCTCTGGGTCGAGACGTGTGCTGATGCGCAGCAGCTGGCGTGCAATCTCGGCGCATCGTACAATGTCTCCGTTCTTTCGCTGGTCCTCGAGAATCATGACTTCACCCCGTTCGCTGACTTCCTGCCAGCATTCTATCAGGAACTTTGCGTCTAGGGCTCTCTTCCGCTGGCGATCGAGCTCTTCAAGTCGCTCTCCGATACGCATGGCAACGTTGCCTCCAGTGTCTAACCCTCCCTCGTCACTACCATTCAGCGAACTGTCTAGCCTTTGAAACCGGTCCATAGCCGCCTCCAGCCTCCTTCCTAGCGATTCGACATTCTGGTTGTGTTGCAGCTCTGCACGGCGCACAGCTGATGAAAGCTCAGACTCCTTCTCCTCCAGATCTTCGGAAAGACTGTTGAGTCGCGTGAGGGCATGTTCGAAAGTACGGATGAGCGGCTTCGGATCGAACGTCTGCTGGCCAGAGGCGCCTCCAGATCTTCGTGTCGCAGGTACAGCGATTTGGGAAAGGTCTTCGATGAAATCTTTGACTAGAAAATCTTTGCTCTGCAGGAGTCAATATAAGAGCTTCCCTAAAACTGTACGGCTACTCACAGTGAACTTCTCTAGGGTGAACTGGGGTGCGCGTATCGAAGTCCTCGACGTCTGGTGAGTAAGCACCGATGCGGCATCGGAGCTGATACGCTGCATTGTTGCAGAAGAAGAGAGCAAGTGGACCTTCAGTGTTGAGTATCACTCGAGTTCAGTATTACGGGCTTCTATTGTAGCTACCCAGCGGGCCAGCGCCGCCCCGATTGCCCTGGAGCCTGTGTTTTGGGTCGTCGCAAAGCATGAAGCTGCCAGGTGTGGCTAGCAGGTGTTCCTTTTTCACTTTCGCATGGCACAGAGAGTAAGTCTTTGGTGTATTCTCATGTCGCGATCTGGCTTGTAACAAGTTCCAAATCGCGACTGTGGCTTGTCGCCTCGGTCCCTGGTTCGCAGTCGCAGCAGCTCCAGCCGAACGAACAACGGGTGACCTCATGCACTATGATGCCACCAATCCTGTCTTGGTAGGACGTATGCAAGATCCAAAACAATCAACTCGAAGGCTTACAGCCACATGTTATTTGCGACAGCTTCCACGTAATGACGCCTCAGCGCATGGCGGAGCAGACAGGCTGCGTGTACGTACTTGGCCTATGCTCGGCAGGAACGGCCGCCACACGTACCTCGTATGCGCCAGCCTCACTGGGATATATCATCAACCTACGTCTGCCACAAATGGCCAGCTAACGCGCGCATTACTCCTCTTCTTCTGTTAAACCCCGACAGCCTTGTCCCACTCGTATATAGGCTGCACAGCGCCCACAATGGCTACAGGCCTGACACCCAAGCAAGAAGCCGTTTTTAGACGAAGCAAGCAACTCTCGGCCCAGCAACGCGAAGAACTCATAAAGCCTTTTCTCCCCTCTGAACCTTCCAATAGTGAGACGCAGGAGCAAAACAACAAGGCTCTCCGCGACCGCCGTCGACGCGCATCCCAACAGAACCGCAAGCCACTCGTAGGCCCCATCAGGAACTTTCTCCACTTCGCCATCTACCATGTTGTCGCTCTCCTATTTAGCATCTTTTTTCGCTTCCGCCGTGCCTACCGACTTGTAAGAGGAAAGATTGTCTCTCTGCTCAAGTACCATCACCGCACGCCAGAATTCATAGCCCACGATGTCAAGGACCTGGAAAAGCTACCCAAGCATCTCAGTGTAATAGTCGAATATCAAGAGGATGACGAAAGCCAGGGGACAGCCGGTTTGGAAGGGTTGGTGAACGATATCTGTGAGATAGCAGCCTGGGCAGCGAGTGCCGGCATACCGTTTCTGAGTGTCTATGAACGGACGGGTAAGTCGTCTGCCCTGTTCCTGCAAGATAGACTATGGCAAGGACGGGACACTGGCTAACAAGAACAAATAGGCGTACTTAAGAACTACCTTCCTCAAACCCATGCCTCGATCTGGTCAACCCTAGAAGCCTATTTCGGCCCCCGTCGCAAGCCCACTCTCTCCCTCCGCGCACCTCACTTATCGTCCTATTCACCTCCCAACACGCCCCCTCAGAGCGCTGACGATGACCTCAAAGAGGAAGAACGCCAGCACCTGACTGTTCTCCTCCTCTCCGAACACGATGGCCGTGATACCATTGTCGACCTGACGCGTACATTAGCCGAGATGGCTCAAAAGGGCGATGTTCGACAAGAACAGATCAATACGGATTTGATTGATGCTCAGTTGAATGACCACGTTTCAAGTGAGCCGGATCTTCTGATTCTGTTTAGTCCTACAGTGCAACTCAAGGGGTATCCACCGTGGCAGCTGAGGTTGACGGAAATACTGTAAGTAGCCTTATTCATTTGGCAATGCCCTTACTAACATGCAATAAAGCCACCTACCAGACAACAAGGGCGTCAACTATCAGGTTTTCCTGCGAGCCCTGTACAACTTTGCAAAGGTGGAGATGCGCTTAGGAAGGTAGCGGAATCGCATGCTGCTCGTTTCTTAGTATTTACAATACCCAATCTGTTTACCACCGTCCTTGAATTTGTTCACACAACGTGTCTTGATCCAACATCGAGTGTCCAAGATGAAGTGCAGTGCAGCCAACCAGTATAATCGATCAGCATACTCGACGAGTCTCAGTCATTACAAATACATGTCACTAGCGAAGGAAGCAGTATGGAGGTATCTCGAATGTGATGGTGGTGCTATCTACACCATATCTTCATGCGCGCCATGATCGTTTTGTACGTCATAGCCATCGAGAGCAAATGCACCTAACACCTGTATTCATTGTAGGTCGTCAAGTACATATCCGCCCCACGAAAGAACCCATGCAACCAAAACCCAGTTTGTTTACTTGAGAGGAATGAAACGGGAAGAGTGAGTGGCACCAATACCCGGCCTTCCGTGCTTGACAGGCCTGTATGAGATGGAGAACTCTGCGAGGTAGTGGCCGACCATCTCGGGCTTGATTTCGACCTGGTTGAACTCCTTTCCGGAGTAGACACCAATGACGCTGCCGATCATCTCGGGGACGACAATCATGTCACGGAGGTGGGTCTTGACAAGGTCGGGCTTCTCGTTGGGCTTGGCCTCCTCTATGTTGAGTTAGCAATCTCCCGTCGACTGTGCGGACAGTGTTGCCTACGCTTGGACTTCCTAAGCTTCTTGATAAGACCCATGGGCTTGCGCTTAAGACCACGGTTGAACCTGCGGCGGGCCCGGGCGTGGACGAGGTCGCGGAGTTCCTCAGAGCCAAGGTCGAGGAGCCTGCATATCGATCAGAAAACCGCCACCATTTGTATGAATTTCCCATCGCTTTCGGAGAGTCGCGGGAATCCGGAGACGTACTGGTCGAGGTCAACACCGCGGTAAGAGAACTTGCGGAATGCCCTCTTCGCCTTAAGGGCTGTTGGTTTCGTTAGCCATGTCCTATCACACTGTGCGCGTACGTATCCAAGGAAAGCGGTGCGGGTGTGCGGAAAGGGCTCGTTGGGAGGTCAAGAGCGTACCAGCTGCGGCCTCGGGATCGTAGTCAGCGTCAGCCATGTTTGCGATTGTCGAAGTAGCTGATGGGAGAACTTCGTTGGGGTCGCGAGGGTAGTTGTTAATTTCGGATGAAGTAGTGTGTGCAGAACTGAGCGATAAGATAGCCGAAGTAGGCGCCAAGCAAGACCCCTTAGCGCGGGTCCAGCTGCGATCGTTCAGCAACCAATACCACAGGAACGTCTGAACTCATGGTAGACATTTTTTATAATACTAGACTATCGTCTGGATAATCTGCTAGAGCTTCAATGTATCTGACTTGTGCGACTCAATCTTGATCTCAATTCTCACTCCACGGAAGACACAGCGACTTCAGTGGTTTTCGCAACAAGTTCACATGAAATCTATCTTTTTCAACCCTGCTTTGGTATTCCAGGAGTTGCTCTATAATTTGGCGGGGACCATGGTGGTCTTTGCTTATGTTGGTTCACGGGTCGTCGCAAACTCCTTATGAACTCCATGCGTGACAGATAATGCACAAGATTTGGCAAGACTATTCCGAGCAAGGGAATACAGCACGCTCAACAACAACTTGCCTTTTTCTGAGGATTGCACACTGAAGGAGTTACCATCATCACAAAGGCTTGGCGCAGTCACGAAAAACAAGGCGGACTTGCTACCAGGTTGGAGGGTGCATGGCTTCATTCCGGGTATCTCAGCAGGCACCTATTCTAGAAGTGCCGCGGTATCCTTCTCCATATCCCTTGCAGTGCACGCTCGACACTCCCCAAATCGTACTCATTGCGCATGATACTCGTGATAGTCGAGAGATTGGCCGGATCATACTTCGTAAAGGTAGGTGTAGGTAGTTGTTTGGCGATGGCGACGCGCTTAGTCGAAGAGACCGAAACCCATGTCCTCGTCAGACTCCTCCTTCTCCTCCTCCTTAGCGGCCTCGGGGGCAGCCTCGGCCTCACCACCGCCACCAGCGGCAGCAGCACCACCGGGAGCGGCAGCACCGCCGGAACCACCAGAGGGGACGGAAGCAAGCTTCTCGGAACCAGACTGGATCAGCTCGTTGATGTCCTTGCCCTCAAGCTCGGAGATCAGCTTGTCGAGACGGTCGGAGTCAGCCTCAATGCCAACGGACTCAAGGACGGCCTATTTCGACGTCAGACAGAGATGCAGGAGTTTCTGGTACGCAATCCTACCTTGACATCGGCAGCAGAAGGCGAGGTGTTGCCACCAAGGCCGAGGAGGAGGTATGCCGCGAGGTGCTTCATTGTGATTGCTGGTGGGTGATTTGTGTAGGAACAGGAGTTCAATCGATTTAACCTGCGTTTATCAGTACTGCGCCGATAAAAGTAAGTTCAGAGTGGTGCGTACCGTCGGGGCCGGAGACTGAAGCTACAAGTTCTTGTCGCAGGTTGTCGTTCAGAAGAAAAAAGTTCGTGGTCCACGAATATTGACTTCTGGTGGGATTTCGCTAATTGCGCTATACCTCAATCAAACTAGCGCAGAGTACACTCGCATCGTCACGTGTGGTTGGGCTAGGCAAAGCCGAAGTATAAAAGCGACCTGTCTGCGCCGCCGCCGACCGCTCATTCTCTGGCCGCTCGCCTCTTCAATCTTCGACCGGTCCCGTGCGCCTCGCCTCGTCCCCGCGCGCGCGAACAGTCACCGTCTCCTATCTACACCGGAGACTCTCCCGGAAAGCATGTACAACTTGTCCTCGATTCGATTCGACGACCGGTAGCCCTGAGTCAAACGCTTATCAGTTGCCCATTATGAGTGTGAGTTCGGCGACTTCATCTACGCCAGCTCTCGTAAGCTGACTGTATTATTTAGTCTCTCAAAGACATCATGTCTATAATCGATCCGAGCGCGAAGACACAGGCGACAGTATCCAAGCAAACCCCGCCTGCCGGAGCTCCTAGGCCAGTGTCGCGACCAGTTGGAGGGGCAAACGGCACATCACAGACGCCGCAGCTGAAGCGCAAGGCATCAGGGCCGGTCGAGACTGGACAAGCCAAGATACAGAGGAAGGAGGCCGTGGCGGGATCAGCACAGGCAAACGGTGCGGCGCGTGCTACGTCGTCGCCTGCTACATCGAAACCTACTCCACCCGCATCTACCTCAGCTGTCCCATACCGTGGAACTGCTGCGCCTGCATCATCGAAGCCAGCAAATCCACCCGCCCGGAAGCCTCTACAGTCGTCAAATGCTCCAGCTGCCAGACCCAAGGCCACTGCACCCGCGCCCAAGCCTGCTCCCGCTGCCACCACGTCAGCATCAGCCTCATCAGCTGCACCCAAGAAAGGATACCTCGCAATGCTTCAGAAAGCGAAAGAGAAGGACGCAACGAAGCCTATCGCTCCGCCAATCAAGCATGAGCCAGCAAAGATCTTGTCACGAAAAGAGCGCTTGGCACTTAAGGCAGAAGCAAGCGCCGGGGCAAAGGGTAAGAAGCCTGTTGTTGGACTATCCTCAAGGACCCTCGACCCGAAAGCCGAACCCTCAAAAGACAAGAAGAAGCCAGTCGAGGTTGGTTATCAAGGCACAGCGCGGCCGGCCAAGAAGCCTGTAGAAGTAGGTTACAAGGGAACTGCCCGTCCAGCAAGTGTACCTGCAACTTCAAGTCGAAATGGAACACCAGTCGTTAAGGCAAAGCCGAATCCGGCCAAGGGACGCTACGATGGCTATGCAAACTGGGATGAGCTTAGCGATATGGAGGATGAGGAAGAAGACTATGCCTCTGACGCTTCCTCCGATATGGAAGGTGGTATCTGGGACGTCGAAGAGGAGGAACAGATAGCCCTCAAGGTTGCTAAGAAGGAAGATGCCGAGGCACTGGCTGAGGAGAACCGGCTGAAGCGTGAGAAAGAGGAACGAAAGAAGAAGTTAGCGGCTATGGCTGCGAAGGCTAAGAAGAGGTTTTGAGGTTCTTCGGCGTTACGGTTCATGATTACACGGCATGGGGGCGTTTCATCTGCATTCTCGCGGTTGCATAGCCACGGAGCGGTTTCTTCTTTCACCATGGCGCATTTATGATTGTTGCATACCCCGAACAACAATCATGGCTTCACAGTAAGTGTCTCATTAGGGGAGGAGACTATACTATAGTGTATATTTATAACGCTGTCGGCAATAATACCCTCAGGCTTGCATACATCACGGCACCCTTTCTACTCAAGACCGCCTTTGTTACAAAATCCATCGTGCTCGTTTTAATTCCCGTGCTATCACTTCCGGATAACTAGCACAACCTTTACGACAGGTGATCGTATTCGGACAGCACCATGGTCACGCACAGCTCTGCGATTGTCAGTGAAGCGAACAATCAGCCGGCACACCCACAAACGTCCCTTTGTCACAATCGAACACATGGAATTGACAAACAACACATGGGTCCTCTTCGTCGAGCACTCAAATTCCCACATCCTGGCCCTTATGGATCATTTAGCATTTAGCATCTAGTATCTAGCACACCCGATTTCCGGTACCAGAACCACGAACATGCCATCACTCCAGCGACTTAAACACCCATTTCGGCGACCTACCCATTACTATACGATCAATGAGCCTTCCCCTACACCAAGACAGCGAGAGAGACAACGCGAAAAGGATATGCAAAGGGCTCATGACAAGATTGAGAATGATCTCGATGACGGACGTGTAGGGCCCAGAGGTCGAGATTCGCCTGACGAACTTCCCGTAATCATCGACAGGGGTCCATACAGAGGCCATATATATCCGCGAGAGCAGCTCTTCTTCAACAGCATCATGATGGCATCCGATATAGAGCCGATATACGCTGGCCCGCCCGGTGGAGAGCTTAGGCAGGAGGTGCACAGAACCCCAGTGAGGCGTCCAGTCATGCAAGGCGACCGGAAGCTACCTCCAAGGCCTGTACCTAGTGAATACTTGACGGCGTCACAGAACGCAGAAAATCTAAGGCGATGGGAAGAGCAGAACAGCAAAACTGATGCTATAGGGCGAACACAGCACCCGAGGCCTGTACCAAGTGAGTATTTGACCGCCACACAAAACGCTGAGAATTTGAGACGGTGGGAACAGCGGTATGGCAGGACTCCTACAGTTCGGCAAGCACAAGTTTCAGAGCGGATTCCAGATCCTCCTAGACAGCCGTCTCCACCTAGAGGACCGCTCACGCCTGGCACTAGGGAATGGGACGGCTTTATGGACTTCCCTTCGGATTATTCTGTCTCCCTTGACCCCAGCGGAGAGGTTACCGTGGATGCAGCTAACCCAGTACGCATACCGACAACATCAACGCCTGCCATACAATCGCATCTGACAGCTGCGTCTGAAACTACTTTTGATTCAGTACTACAGACTAACCCGCCTCCCCCAACAGCTCGAGCAAACTCATCACAAACACAAGCCCAAGTCCAAGCTTCAACAAGACTACCAGGGCATTCGTCAATCGGAACCGAGCAGCCTGAACTAATAACATGGAACTTAGCACTTAACAGTATTCCACGCAATGAGGCTGTTGATCCGGCTATAATAGCAAGAATTAGGGAAAGAGCGCAACGAAGTTTTATCACTCTTGTTCCAGAACATGGAGACACTCACCCTATTGCTACGACAGACGCCGATATCGTTCCAATCTCCAGTCACCCCATAGCCGGAAGTGAGTTTCATGACCGTCTTCATCCTGAGCAGACTTCTCGGTTGCAATCACTGGAGCTTGCTGGGGAGAACGAAGAGCAGCAACAGGAGCAGCTGCTACCCAATGGTGCTAGTCCTGGGCATTACAGTCACTCAAGTTCAAGTAGCACTCTCTACCGTGCTCCCACACCCGCCAACTTGCCACTACGAGGAGGCAACGAGAGTCCAACTCAGCTAACTAATGGTGTACCACCAGGCTACTACCCTTCATCATCAAGCTCTAGCGACGATTCCAGTAATGGTTCCCGCCACCACCCACCGTCACCCCCTGATCGCGTGCCAGAGCATGTCTTCTTCCTCCTCTGTTCTATACTCACACCCTCTGAGCTCGCCCTTCACTACGACGTGGTCCATGACTCTGCACCTCCACCACTCCCTGCCCTTGTACCGCCTAGCAATGCCACATCAGATACTCCAGTAGGCGTGCGTCTTGTCCAAAAGCTGCACACTGCTGTTTACGGTCTCCAAGACCGCGTCATCGGCGTAGAAGAAGACCTCATTCCGGAACTTAGCACGCACCTGGAGAAAAAGCACCTCCAGGTCAGGGAACTCGATCTAGAAAACCTCAGTCTACAGGACGAGGTTGCAGAACTCAAGCGTTTAGTAGATTTCAGTAACAAAATTCTGGCTGGGTGCTGGGAGCGCGAATGGGAAGTTTGGCGCACACTTGTCGATATCCAGAGGAGGCGTGAGAAGATACGTGGTCCGCTGGCGCGCATGTTCTCGCGTGCGTCAACTACTAATTCTCAAGACAGTGAGCTATTGGACTATCATAGGCCGGAAGGCTATGTGGCTCAGCCTTCTCAGCCGTTTGGAAGAGCAGCACAGGGCACTCTTAAGAAGAAGGAACTCGATGCTCTTCTGCTGATGGCGAAACAGAATGTTGGTATACTAATTGAGGATTTGGGAGAGATGACGGGGTTGGTGGAGGCGTATCAGAAGAGGAATGAGGTAGATGAAGAGGTGCTACCTGTGGAAGGATCCTGGAGGGATGTTTGATGTCATGTGTAGATTGGTAGGATGGACATAGTGCTTTAGGTTGTGAAAAATGTAAGCAACGACAGCGGATGCTATCTGGAATCGAGTATTGACCGGTATTGTGCATCTCCCCACCTGCGCGCTAGGTACCTAGACTTCAGCTCTGACGCTTCTACCCTCGCTGGCTCTTACACTCTGCACGATCACTCTCGTGCATTTATCGGCAACCAGATATCATGGCTGAAATCGTTGGCACAGTTGCATCTGTCGCTCAGCTTGTGCAACTGAGTGGTGCACTACTCGCTGGTGGCTACAGTTTTCTATCTAAAGTCGCGCGAGCGCCTTGCGAGATGCGGAGTCTGCTGACGGAAACCGCTGCTATCGACAGCCTTCTCGCCCAACTTCAGCAAATCGCAGACTCATCGCCTAAAACCGCTTCGGACGATGCGCTACAGGCTCTTGAACGTGTTGGTGTCTTTCAAGAATGTCAATCAACACTCAAATCGACCGAACGAGCGCTGGCAAAATGCGAGCAAATTAATGGTCAAGATGCGAAGAATTTTGGAAGGAAATTGATGTGGCCATTCAAAGAAAAGGAGACGAAGGACGCTTTGCAGAGACTTCATCATTTGCGCGGGCTACTTGCGAATGCTATCGAGGCCAACTCTGCGTAAGTATGCGTGCTACATATTGAGAATCCAACCTAAACGGTCCACAGATCCGCAATACGGCGCATCGAGATAGGACAAGACCTAATTTCTGATGAGATGAAACATATGTCTGAGCAGTTCCGTACGCAGATGAGTCGTGACGAAGCACGCAAGGTGATATCGTGGATATCTCCAACGCCAGCTGATGGTGCCCACGTCAATCTTGCAAGTGCTTTGAGCCGCCACATTTCCGGCACTGGGACATGGCTTTTGCATTCCAAACAATTTCAGGATTGGAAAGATTCAGGATCCGGCACCATGTGGGTAACGGGTCTTCCTGGATCGGGCAAAACGCTTCTGTGCGCTTCTATCATCCGAGACGTTCAGCAGCTGTGCACAAACACCACTGCAGTCGTCTACTTCTTCTGCGATCATCGAGATCGTGCGAAAACAACACATGAGAATTTTGTTACGAGCATCGCGAGGCAAATGATGGAAGCTTCATCGTTGTGTCTTGAACGAGGCAGAAAGTTGTATGATGAGATGTCCAAGGAAGGTAGTCGCCCTTTCCAGAGTTATGATTACCTACCATTGATCTGCTCGTCTGTGGAATGTCTCAAAGAGGTGTATGTCATCGTGGACGCGCTCGATGAGTCCACTGAGGGCGATGCTATAGCCCAAAGTCTCGTGAGGATACACGACGCCGGCAAAATTGCAGGGCGCCGTATCAGAATCCTTTTGACGAGTCGATTCGATGCTCGTACTCAAGGGCGATATCCAAACCTTGCTGTGACACATATCGTTCTTGCAGAGAATATGCGTTCCGACATTCAGCATTACATCAAAGAGGAACTTCAGCTGCGTGTCGCTAAAGGCGCACTGAAAGTGAGGAACAGAGAGATCTTGCCTCAAATACAAGAACAGGTTTTCGTCTGCGCAGGCACGTAAGTCTCCTTTTCTCTTTCGTTGTGTAGGTTGTATCACGCAAGGCACTGCGCATTCCTCTGTGTTACGAAAACACCATTGATACAATTTAGAATGCTGCACGCACTGCTGCAGATTGACTACATTTGCACGGCCAAGTCGGATAAGGAGATTAAAGCTATGGTGCAAAACTTACCAGATGGGCTGGAACACACGTACCAAACACTTCTGTGTGATATAGCGACGCGGTATCCAACGAGGGTTGAAGAGGTGCAGAAGCTGTTCCGTTGCCTTGTCGCTGCTGCAACGCCATTAACTGCTCGCGAGTTATCGGAAGTCCTAGCCATGCAGCCCGAGGATTCTGACTTGGATCACGATGCCGTAGCCACGGATCCGTACGACGTTTTGGAGCCCATCTCTCCCCTTATCCGCATTGACAGTTCGGACGGCCAGCGTAGTGTCATAAGACTATGTCATTACACCCTTGAGCAGTATCTCATCTCTGATGCTATCCGACAAAGTCCGGCCAGTCTATTCTATGTCTCCGATCGCGAGGCAGACGACTGGATGACCGATATTTGCTTACAGCACCTAACATTAGATACCTTCAATGCTCCACTGGAGTACGGTCTCGATTTGGACCTTGATCAGGATTATGCTTTTCGCCAATACGCAGCACTCAATTGGTTCAATCATGCAAGCGTTTCACATGGCCCCTTACAACTACGTGACCCAACAAATCCTTTTCTCGGCAGGTTCCTAGACTCTGGCGAGGGACCACCCTGCTATAAGAGATGGCGAAATCTGGTTGCAAAAACAACCCCCACTGCCGGATTTCTCGACTATTCGCCAATCTGTATGTGCATATGGACCGGGTTGGGTCATATCGCAAGGAAATTGAGCGAACAATTACCTTCATTGGACTACCACTTCGAAAACGGTCTCACCTGCCTTGCAGTTGCCGCAAAAGATTACGACATGTTTATGTGCAGGTTTCTACTACAACGTGGCGCAAAGGTAGACGAGCCGACTTGCGAACCAGGACATCTAAGAGCTTTGACACCATTACATTTTGCGGCAGAATATTGTGCGCTAGGGGTAGTATGTCTTCTACTGGATAATGGTGCTGATCCACACAAACCTTCGGCATCAGGAGCTACGCCATTCTACCGAGCCTGTCGCGGCGGTGACCTAGACATAGTTCATAGACTCAAGAAACGCGGTTGTGACATCAATGCGCGAACTAGAAGTAACTGGACACCGATCCTCGAGGCAATTGAGAGTGGCCATGAAAGAGTACTTGATCTCTTGTTGGAGTGGCATGCTGATCTGTCTATCGTTACAGACCAAGGCTGGACGGTACTGGCTCTCGCTAGAGCGTGCAAAAGAGAGTCAATGCTGAAGAAATTGCAGTGCGCTATGGCTGAATCTGGGGCTATCCTTCCAGTCAGCTCACCCGAAAGTTGTAGGGAAGCCGACGTGAAGAAGACTGATAGCCCGGAACAGGAGGATCAGTCCATGGATATATCAGTTCAGCCTTGTTGATTCGGCGAAGTGGATCCTTGGTTTGCAGCGGGATTGATCGGAGGTGGAAACACTCCATCTACTAACAAAAATGCACACTACGTCCAACACCTGCCGCGTTCACTTAAAAGCACAATCCACTAAATGAGGTTTGCGTTCTTCTTCAATTCCACCTTCTTCGTTCGACAGCTCAGCCCTGGGGGGAAAAACATGAGCGCTCAACAAATCTATTCCGCTACAGCTACGCGGTCACAATGATGACCGCCATCGTCTCGTAGAAGTCCTGCTTGTAGTCGCCAACGCTGCACAGAACCAGCCAAACGACAGCAACCAACGCAAGCGCCTTTTTTCGCTTGATCGATTACGTTCGCCAACCCAGAATTGAAGGGACACGGAAGCCTGGAGGGACTTGCAAAGCGTTCAGACTCTTATATGACTGAAGCCACAAGAGGTATCAAACAGCACACCTGCATATTCTTTCGAAACTCTTGCAAGGAGTACGCGAACATTTAAACGACGCCCAGGTGTAGACAGGAAGGCGAAAGCCAGCGGAGTGTGTGGTATGATTTTGTACTGGATCGGTGGTCGGGAACGACAATGTGCTTATCATTTGACAAGACTAACTGCTGTAGGTTGATGAAGGATCTCGATGCCAAAAAATTACGCACGTGAGATGGGTCTACGAGGGCCGGCCACGCTTAAATCATCTAAAATTCACAATAGAGATGTCCATGGGGCAACATGTTTCTGTGAACGCACCTAAGTTAATGATCGCGTAAGTGCCATCTTTTCCTCATGTATGTATGTATTCGCCCAAGTCTAGGCAGAGACGAGCAAGATGGATTATGTAAGCGCGATTGTACATGACTTGTCGATCACCGCATATCTCCTCTGCATCGACACTAACTTTCCTTTCGTTAGACCATTGTCGAAAACCCTGGGATACTCAGCCCTCTACATCAAAGTTCGCGACCCATGCGCTTGCGTGCTCAGGGTCTCACTTGTCGGCCATCCCGTGTCCGATTGCCCTTGCTCTATTCGCCCACCTGAAATGTACCCCTCCAACACCCCAGAATGCATCAAACACAGTATATCATGATCAACCACCACATTAACCCCGCGATTCCGGGTTCAATGTGCTCTCGGTCGTACTAAGGTAGCTAGAGAGGTTGTTCTGCACTACGACAGGCCACACCGAAAGTCCCAGTACCTTGCTCGGCCACATCTGAGCGGTGGCTTTGCGGTGACATGATGGAGACTCAAAAGTTCGCCATTACATTTTTGGTGATTAGTTGCTGTTGTACCATCGCACATTCGGACTTTGCCGAGATCTAGAGCGGTCCGCAGCTCACTGGTCGCAGCGATAGCAGTATGGCGAAGGCGGGACACATAAAACCAAACCTGCTTTTGGTATTGCGGGGTGATAGAGGGGTAGGCATACGTTGCCCTCTAAAAGATGTATATATAAAGAGGCAGAAGACTGCCATCATTGTCAGCGTTGCACAATCCACAAGTATCTTTTGCACAACACAGTCCCAGCCTTCAAGTCTTTCAATCAAGCACCAAACTTCATCATCATGTCTTACAACGACAACGATCGCGAGGATCGTACCTCGGGCTACGGTGGCAGCAAGCGTGAGGACAACGAGTACGGATCTAAATCGTCCGGATACGGAAATGACCAGGAGGACTCATCCTACGGCAACAAAAAGTCCAGCTATGGATCGAATGATAACGAGAACACTTCGTACGGATCTTCTACGCGCAAGAATGACGACGACGATACCTACGGGTCTGAGAAGAAGTCGTCGGGATATGGCTCTACGGATCGCAACGACGACTCGTACGGGTCTGGCAATAAGACCTCTGGGTTCGGCTCATCGAACCGCAATGACAACGGCGAGGATTCGTACGGTAGCAACAAACAATCGAGCTACGGCTCCTCAAACCGTAACGACAGCGAGAACCACACCTGAGATCAATCAAGCTAGCTTGATAGCTTGATTGGAAGATTGATGCCAAGCCAAGCCAATCAATCCAGCCAAACCTCA
>WBOK01000480.1:0-43188 GCA_009289805.1 Alternaria gansuensis | reverse complement strand
GAGTTATGACGCGATTTGTGTAGGTGGTAGTTTGGTGGGGTGGCTCAAAACATGAACTGGCTCAAAACGCGCACGGACACGGTAGTGTCGGGAGGCATCGAATCATCAATATCACAGCTTGGGAAGGTCCGCTTCTTGAACTTGTCTTGTTTCGCCGCGCTTCCTTTCCTCTTCCGTGAGCCCGTAGTATTAGAAGCGATGTGCATATTTGCCCATTTCTTGACCCTCTTGAATGTTTCAACTATTGACGTTGGTAATCTGCCAAGCTGAGCAGGTGAGATGCCGTTGCTTCTCGTCAAGACGTCAATAGCCGTTCGAGCACGTGTGATGGCTGGGTTTAGAGATTGACCAAAGACGGTGTCACCGAACGACGTCAGCGCAATGTTCCGCAGGAGAAGTATATCGCCAATTTTGATATCTTGGAGCCTTGGAAGGAGCTGATTTTGGATATTATTATGTTCACTATTCAACTCTCGGGGTGGGCGCAGCCAGAACGTGACCTTGAAGCCTGAGTGTGTGTCATCCGCAACGATAATCTCCCATAGGTTCATCTTGTATCCACCTTTCCGCACGAAAACTTCTTTCTGTTCAGGAGTAGCTGTTACAGCGCATATGAAGTTGGGTGTAGGCGTTTGGGGGTAGATCGCCCGTAAGCGTTGTGCGCTGGGTAGTGAGCCAAGGGATGTAATGGCCATCTTGGATGGAACCTGAATGACCAGAGTGTGCTCGTCGAATTTGCTCGGACTACTGAGCTCAGATGATGTAGTTCCGAAAGAAGTAGTCATAAACGACGAGGAGCTGATAGTCTGATCCGCCATATCGTCTGGCAAGACTTGGGACGACAATAAGGTATCGTGAAAGATGAGCGAATGCTCAAGGAAGCCATCCGTGGCTATTGAGGGATTCTCGAAGGCGATTGTGGATTCAAGGTGAGTGGTGTCTTCCTGTAGGAACGACACAGACCGACTCACTTTGGGGAGCGAAACGTCTGACATGTCGCGACCTAGGACACTTCCTGGAAGAAAGGGTTGTGACCATCCGGTTCGAAGCCGGGAGTCCTTGGGTGGAAGACTGCGCCACTTGGAGGCTGGTGTGGAGTCATCGGCAGATGCAGTGACGCTTGACATGGCGTCAAAGGGATGACATTCCTCAACTGCCAAGAGTTTATCATCATCGAAGTCTAGATGTTCACACAACGGCGCCCCATTGAGCATTTTGAGCCACATGCTGCACGAGTGACGTGTCTACGCGTATGTGTTGAATCGACGCGTATTCGGCAAAAACTATGGTGACAAGGTGATAGCTTCAGCAGAATAGCAGCTATCTTCGAGTTGGATGAGCGCAGGTGAGACGTGAGCGATATGTGAGCCGAATAGAGGTTGAGGAAGTCGGACAAGGTGAGGAAGTCCGGGCCTTGTATAACTAAATCCGAGCATGGCTGTCGCGTCGTGTAATGGTGGTGTTCGCATGTCACCCGACCATGGGATTAGCGTCGGACTCATCAGAATCCACCTAAAACAGAAAGACAAAAGTTTAATAGTTATGTTAGCCTAACTACACCTTATAGACTTGCTTAGTTAAGTTTAGAGCGCCGCATAGCAGCAAAAATAAAAATAGTTAAAGTTAAAGTATTCTAAACGTATTCTAAACGCTCTACAAAGTGTTAAGTAAATATAAACTACTACTACTTACTCTTTTTAGTGTTCGCATGTCAGCCGACCATGGGATTAGCGTCGGACTCATCTGTTACAAGTAACAGGAAGGATTCTCTCCTTGACGTGGAAGGTGGGTTGAGGGTCAACCACACACACGCCAGAAGGTAATAATCCGCGCGGGGCGCAAGGATCACGTGATCGGCATCCCGCCAAGACAGGACCTCTGGGAGGCCACTGCTTAAAGAGAGGCTAACGCCCTCCTTAACCTCCCTCTTAGATAGGAGGCATAAGAGAACATAGGATAAAAGTAATAAGTATAAAAATATATTAAATTTTATTATTATACTTATTATAGTTAACTTAAATAGTTTATTTTTTATATAAATTATTAACTAGTTATTTTATTTTTTATAAAATTAGTATTATTTACTTTTAGTTAATATTAATAACTCTTTTTTAATTAAAATTACTTTTATAATACTTTATAAACTACTATATAAATTAGCTTTACATTTATATAAACTAAGTTTAAATAAGTATAAACTTACTTTATATAATACTTTAACTACTAAAAATTTTAGTAAATAATTTAACTAATAAGTTACTTAATTAAAATTTATAACAGTATTTTAAAAAATTATTTAGAATAATATAGCTTAAAGTCTAGAACTTTTTATGCTAAACTAACTAATATTAAAAAATAATAAAATACTTAATGTATTTAACTTTAATACTCAAAATAACTTTAGTACTTAAAAAATTAGAAATTTTAAGTAACAAGCTTATATTTAAATATAGTAAGTAGCTTTAATAATAAATATAATTAATTAGCTTTTAAGTTAGCTAATAGCTACTATAAATAAATAACTTGTTACTATAAAAAAACTTAAAATAGTACTACTTAAGAAGTATAAAAAAGAGTAAAAAAAATTATAAATATTTTTTACTTATACTAACTTATACTATAAGTATAATAACGTCTTTACTAATTAAGAAAAAATTCTTATAACAAGTGTAAGGCTTAATATTAAAGAGAGATACAAGATGCTAGAGATAAAGAGATAATAGTATATTACCTGTGTATAAGAAACAAATTAATATTGTCTAGACTATAATATTGTATCTCTACTTATACTAGAGTAATCTAAGGTTATATAACTTATTTAGACTTAACTTAGCCTTGTCTAACTTTAGCTGTGCTAAACTAGTCTAGGCTAGCCTAATAAGATGTCTAACTTTAGTATTATCCTTTTTTTAAAGACTAATCCTCCTAGATTAGTAAAACTAAAGTAAAATAGTCTATTCTTAGCTACAGTACTATAGTAGATGCTGTATTATTAAGTAGAAAGTAGGCTCTTTTTAAAGTATAATTATATAATTTTAAAAAACTTTATATTATATTTTACTTTTACTTTAAGCGTTTATGTACTTAAAAGCTTTTAAAAGGCTTACTAGCGTCTTAATAGAGCAAGTACTATTGCCTGAAGCCACCCCTTACAGAATAATACCTCCTCCTACGGGCCGATAGTCTAGAGATGGCTCCCTTAACGCGATCTAACACTTGAGGCAATTAGGGAAGCCAGAGCCCTGCTGCATCCGAACTCTCCGATCCCCCTCGAACCCTATTAAGGCCCGCCACACCTAAGGAGCCTAGGGAGCGCACCCGAGGCGCACCTGCAACGCTTGAGGAGCGCATTAACGCTGTAGAGAAGCAACGCGATGAACTTCAATCCTTACAACAATTACGGGAGTTAGAGGAAGAAGTAGTACAACTAGAAGGGGTCAAACAGAGAGGAATCCCAAATATACTAGCACTACCGACCACATTATCCCGCGCGCGGAACGCACCTGAAGCGACACCTACCACGCATGTTTAACGCGCGCTAAAACCTAAAGACCCAGCCAAATACTAAGGCAAAACTCTTAAAGAACATCGCGAGTTTACTTGTTCCTGCAAAGTAGCGTTTCGGTTACTGCTACAAGAATTTGAAAGGGATAATGATAAAGTAATTTGGGCAATGCAGTATCTTGGAGCAGACCTACGAGAGCTTTGGTATGCTTACTATAAGCGTTCTTTTGAAGCAAAGGGAGAAGTGCCAACTTAGGACTACTTTAAGTAATACATGCTTAACTTGCTCTTAGACCCTATTAACTGCAGCCTTGAAGCAGCAACCGCGCATGCGCACGCTATGCAGCGGAAGGACTAGACTGTCTAATTATTTGCAACTTATCTCGATGTCCTTAAAACTCTTTGCAAAACTAAGGCCTAAACTACAGCGCGCAATTACTAACTACTATTAGATCCCTGCAACTAGAGAAGACCTTATTGCGCTTGGATCTACACTTAAACGGAATTTGCGTAAAGCACCTATCACGCATGATCCGCCCTACTAGAGCACTTTTACGAAAAAAAGAAAGGAACACTCCCCTACAGCTACCACACCGGACGCACCTGAGAAACGTAAGAATAGCAACAATGTTACATGCTTTAAGTGCCAGAAGAAAGAACACTACGCTAACGAGTGCCGAAGCAGCAACCCTAACAAGGTCCTAGTTAATATAAACTAGATAGGAAAAGGTTAAGCCTTGCTGCGAACCCGGGGTCAGTAAGGCGCGTGCTAATAGATATTTTACTAGGAATGCAGCGCATGTGTCACGCACGTTTAGCAACTGAAGTAGAAAAGGAACTCTAGGTTATCTTAGATCTACAAGCGGATGTCAGCTTTATTAGTTAGAAAACAGCTGTAGAGATAGATCTAAAACCTATTTAGGATGCAGAACTTCCCTGCCTAAGTTAGATTAGACCTCAAAGGCAAAACACATACGCAGCATACGAGCTCTAGCTGCGCTTAACAGACGATAATAGCGTAGAGCGCATTACGAAAGTTACTGCGTATGGAGTAGACAAAGAGGGAGCACTACTACTGCTTGGCAACCCCTTCTTGAGCCAGGAAGGCATCTGTATTATTAGTAGCTACTAAGGCATTCTTAAAAGACGCAAGACTTACGGATTTAAGAACTTACCTTCTAGGAGTACTTTAAAGTGACGGCGCAAGCATTAAGCCTAAGGCACACGTGCTGAACGTATCTGTAGCGCAAGTGCAGCGCATACCTAATGCGTTGCAAGATTACGCTAATGTCTTTGACAACAAAGCTGCTGAAATCCTCCCACAGCTGAAAAGCTTAGATCACGCAATCCCTATTCAACAAGGCAAAGAACCCCCTTATAGGCCTCTCTATACTCTCTCTTCTTGTGAGCTTTAAGTGCTCCGCGAATACATTAAGGAAGCACTGCGTAAGGGATGGATTCGCCACAGCACTAGCCCCGCAGGCGCACTAATACTATTTATACTAAAGAAAGATGGAACCCTTCGCCTTTGCGTGGATTATCGAGGCCTTAACGCCGTTACGATAAAAGATTGTTGCCCGCTCCCCCTAATTAGAGAGACACTAGACCGCCTGTTAGGCGCACGCTACTATACAACATTAGATCTTAAAGACGCCTACTATCGTCTAAGGATTAAGGCAGGAGATAAGTAGAAGACTGCTTTTAGGACACGATACGGCTATTTCAAATATCTTGTTATGCCTTTTGGGCTTCTTTAAGAGGGCACTTAGATTACATCTGCGTGGTTTATCTGGATGATATCCTTATCTACACCCACGACGACAACATTGCGCTACACTAGCGTGCCGTACGCGCTGTACTCGACTTTTTACGAAGCGCAGAGTTATACGTAAATCTTAAGAAGTGTACATTTGCTTTAAACGAAGTTTATTTCCTGGGATTTATTGTTACAAGAAGCGGCATTTGCGCAGATCTAGCGCGCGTTGCTACTATTAAGCAATGGCCTACACCTACTAGTATTAAGGAGCTGCAGTCCTTTTTAGGATTTGTAAATTTTTATTAGCGTTTTATTAAGAACTACGCTGTAGAAACAGCACCTCTTACAAATATCTTAAAAGGGAAACAGGCGTTCTACTGGAACGAGGATACACATGCTGCCTTTACAAGGCTAAAGTAACGCTTTACATATGCGCCTATCCTGCGTTACTTTGAAGATACACGTATGATTTGTGTTAAGACAGATGCTTTGACTTTTGCTATCTTAGGCATATTGTCCTAACTCTTTAAGGACGAAAAGTGGCATCTTGTTGCGTTTTACTTACGAAAACTATAAAGCGCTGAGCTAAACTATAAAGTGTACGACCTTGAACTTTTGGCTATTATATAGAGTTTTAAGAAATGGCGACACTACTTAGAAGGCGCTTAACACACTATACAGGTGTTGACTAATTATGACAACCTGCGCTCTTTACGCGCTGTATAGAAGCTGAACTAGCGTTAAGCACACTAGGCTCTGTATTTGGGGGCTTTCGATTTCGAAGTTAAATACTGCCCAGGGCGTATAAACCCTGCGGATGGACTATTAAGAAGAGCAGATTACGAACAGGAGAACCTGTCGTTAACTTAACTGTTGCCTACACTGCAGAACAAACTTCTAGCAAGGGTAGAGTATAGTGGAACAGAAGGTTCTATGACTTGGTACAGCTAGGAAGGCGCATGTGAGACGCATGTAGCTAACATTTGTAGAACGGAGGGTATCCTCTAATAGATAAACTGCGCTAGTTGCAACAAAGGGACGCCTTTGCCCTGCAGCGGGTTGCAGACTCTATGCAAGCGGCACGCACTTGAAGCAGCAGCAGCGCGCAAGTGTGGCGCGTTGACAACAAAGAAGTCTTGAGATACAAAGGCAGAATTTATGTTCTACTAGAACAAGCTATTAGGCAGGAGATTCTATTATAGAATTATGATACGCGCATGGCGGGTTATTTTGGCGCACGTAGGACTTATGATATTACTAGCTAGAGCTAGGCTATAATGTTTAGGATTACGTGAAGACCTGTGCAGTATGCTAAAGGAGCAAGGCTCTAAGACACAGTAAATACAGTCAGTTATTACTATTACTAGTTTCTAATAAGATATTTGAGGAAGTAAGCCTTAATTTTGTAATAGGGCTGCTACTAGCAAAGAATAACAGTTTAGGTTACGTGTTTAATGCGATCTTTGTGATTGTTAACTGCTTTTTAAAGATAGCAATCTACATACCTGCATTAAAAACGTAGGATGCAAAATAGTTTGCGGAATCCTATTTTGAATATATTATTTTAAAATACAGAATCTAAAAGGGCATTGTATTTAATTGCGGTTTAATCTTTACATCCGCATTTTAGACGGAAATATGCTACTAATTACAGGTAAAGCGCAGGCTAAGCACAGCCTTCCACCCGCAGATAGATGGGCAAACTGAACGCTAGAACTAGATAATGGAGCAATACCTGAGGACATTCGCCTTAGAGAAACAGGATAATTGGGTGTTACTTCTGCTAACTGCACAATTCGCATACAACAACTCTATTTACGAATTAACAAAGACAACACCTTTTTACGCAGTATACGGCAAGCATCTATTGCTTACGTTGCCTCCTGAGGACAGCAGGCTAGAAGGGGAGGTACTAGATGCCGTGAACAAAGTGCAGCGCATGCATAACGTATGTGCGACAGCAAGAGAACACCTCCTAACAGCACAAGAATGTCAACGCCGATACTACGACAAAAAACACAAACTGAAGATCTTCCGCTAAAGAGACTTAGTTCGCCTTAGCACAAAGAATATTAACCTAGCCTACTAACTTAGTAAGAAGCTTTCTAGCAAGTTTATAGGACTATTCTAAGTGTAAGGAGTAGTCGGAACGCAGGCTTACTAACTACAACTACTACCTTACTATTGCATTTACAATGTCTTCTACGTCTCCTTACTAGAATAATGGGAATTACGCAGTGGTTAAGAAGACAATACTTAGGCACTAGAAATTAGTTCTGAAGGTGAAGAGATCTGGGAGGTTGAAAAGATATTAGGGAAATGAATTAAGAATGGCTAGCTAGAGTATTGGCTGCGATAGAAAGGCTATAATAAATTATGGGATACCTGGACTCCAGCATCGCAGTTTGAGGATATAGAAGAACTGATTAAGGAATATAAGCACGAACAAAGATTATTACGTCCTAAGCGCGCTAAAAGAACATACTGAACATTGTTGTCGCGCACCTAGGGCGCAAATCGGGTATCTAAACGAACAAAACTATAAGTACAAAAACGATCCACCCCTACTTATTATTGAAAATCTCCTCACCACTAGCACGAACCTCATTATCACTACCCATATTATTACTACTACTTCTAGCACTACCGTCATGCGCGCCACCTGCGCCCGGACCGCGCCCGAGAAGCGGCACGTCATCGTCACCCGAGCTCTTATTATCATCCTCATCATTACTAGCGGGACCAGCAATCCTAGCTGCATGACTAGCGATTAACTCAAGAGCAGCCGCTATGCGGCGCTGCTCTACTAAGATTAAGCTCAAAAAATGAGGCGAGGACGTCGGCACCTAAGTAGGCACTTCTAACGGAGTACCAGTGTGCGCGGCGACACAGCGGCGGTTAGAGAGCTTAAGGTTAAATTGGCGCTGGCATCGCGCAAGTTTGACGCCGGCAGCGATGACGGCGGGGTCGGTCTTCGGAATATTAGCATTAGTAACCGCGGTATTAAAACGGGAGCGAAGTTGGTATAGATAATTTAAACGCCTATTGAGCGCTTTGGGAACCTGTTCAGATCAGCTAAGGCGCAGTAAACAAAACAAAAAGACTTATCTTAGTACAACTGCTATAGTTGCCCTCAGCACAATGGTCGCAATAATAATGCTTAGTCTTTCTGCAAATCTTCTTTTGCTTAGCGATGTTCTGTGCGCAACGCAGGCAGGTCGCATGCAAGGCAACAAGATCAACGGCTTTTTTAAGCACGCTGAACTTGTACGGCTGAGCATCTTATAGGTGGGATTTCTTGATGTACTTGGGATTTGGATAGTAGACTATAATAAAGATTGGAGCTTGTTGTTTAGTTGCGTAGTGAGTGCGTTGGAGTTGCGTGTTGAATGTGTTGATTAAGACGAGGATTACGAAGAATATACTAGAAAATTTCTTTATCACCGCAGCAAACATTACCTCGCATGGACCACCCACAACAATTACACACTTTCACCTTCACCTCCAAAAATTTCGAGAAACAAACAACAAATTTGAGGGTTACTACGACAACGCTATAAAAACTTGAGCCTAAAGCTCGTCACGCGCCTAAACTGCAGGTAACACGCGTCTTGAGAGCACCTAAGCCGCAAGTAACACGCGCTCCTTACCAAACTATCCTTATATAGTCTAGAGAGTTAATTTGAGGCTGTCGGGACGCTAGACTAGAGGGGGAGGCTCTGTCACGGATAATATACACACGTTATTATTCTAGAGCTATCTCTTACTATCTTCTGTGGTGTGAAGCAAGTACTATTGCCTGAAGCCACCCCTTACAGTTATATAAGTTTTTTTTAAGTTTTTTTACTTTTCTTTCTATACTTTATTTAATAATAACTAGTAAGTCTTTCTAAATTTTAAATATCTGTCTAGTCCTAGTAAAAAGCTATTATATACTATTATAAGCTATAATAAGCTAGTATAAAGTTTAAAAAGCTAACTTTAGTTTAGTATCTTTTTATAAACTATTAACTTAGTTTTTTTTTAATAAATTCTACCATTTTTACTTACTTTAGCTTTATTATAGCTTACTATAAAGTACTATAAGTTAAAATAGCCTATATTAGCTTATATAATAGTTGCCTTTTTTAAAATAAATACTACTAAAGTTAGTAACTTTTATATTAATATAAGTTGTACTTCTGCGTATTACTGTAGTTATTATATTAACTTTTTTAGTAGTAAAAGTATTTATATGTTTAATAAAATTAGCTATATTTTTGTTATAGTTAATAATAATACTATAAAGCTTTTTAAAATTTAAATATATAAAAATAACTTTAGTAAGAAAATTTAGTATATAAAGTGTTTTTACTACTAGTACTTAGGTTAAGAGTGTTATGCTATAAGTTAATAAGCTATTTTTAGTTATTGTAAAGTACTTTAGCTTATACTAATATAATATAGCCTCTTGCTACTAAAATTTTTTTTATTATAGTATTAGTATCCTACTTAAATAAATTAATACTAGTAAGTATAAAGTAACTATTAAAAACTTTTATTATAACTTAAATACTACTTTTTAAAAAAGAGAGATACTAAAGCATTAATACTATTGCTAAAAAGTCTTTTTTACTCTATACAAAATTAAGAGGCTTTTAGCTAAGCTAATTATATAAGCTTAGGCCTTAAATAAAAAAATTACAAAGTAAGTAAACTATTATAAGTTATTTTAGCTTATTATACTTTATTATTAGCTTTATTAACCTTTTTTAGCTAGTATAAGCTTTAAGTAAAAAAGCTTTTTTTATATAATAGTACTATTTACTTTAATTAAGATTTTAAAAGCAACCTACGTTTTAACTTTAATTTTTATAATAACTATACTATTAAGGCTAAGGCTAAAGCTAATAAGTTTCTAAAAAAGTAAAAGATAAAAGAGCTAATTTTAAGTACTTTTAAGAAAGTATATATATCTTATTATTAGCTATAATAGGCTGTTCTAACTTAGTATAGCATAAAATTACTAAAAGCAGCTATTTTTTAGTTAAGCAAGAAGTATATTATATAAATATAAAGTTATTAGCCTTAAAGTCCTAATATATAAGCGCTAAAGGCAATAACAAGAGCAGCTTAACTAAGTTTATTAAGAAGCTTAAGGCCTAGATTTAAAAGGCTAAAAATAAAGTAAATAGACTTTAAATAAGTTAATATAAGCTATAATAGGCTACTCTAGGCTATAATAAGTACCTAAGACTTTTAGTATATGTATATAAAATGTACTTAAAAAGTACTAGCTTCTAATAAAGTATTATAAATTAGACTAAGCTATAATAGCTTAGTTTAAGGTATTTTAGTAGATACCCTAATCTGTATAAGTTAAATAATAATATAATTCTTTTTAAACTTAGTAATTTCTTACTTATATAACTTTTTTTTTTATAAATTTAAGCTATTTAGCTTTAATTATTTTTTAGTTTTATTGCCTTGTTAGCCTTGTTATACTTTAGTAAGCTATACTAGGCTATTATAGGCTAGTTTAAGTAGAAGTTAAGTATATAAAAAATATTTTTGCTATTTTAGGCTAAAGTACTATTAAATACCTAATTAAAAAACCTTTTATAAAAAAAGAATAAGTAAAAGTATACTTTAGTTATTTTTTTCTAATTTACTTAAAGTTATTTTTCTTTTTTTTAAAAGGTTGTTTTTAACTTTTTTTAAGTTTTTTCTTTTTAGTTTAGTAATATAAAAGTATATTATTATTATTTTAAAATTTCTTAAGCGCTTTTATACTTAAGTTAAAACTAAGTTCTTGAAAATTTTTCTTTTTAAAATAGCCTTTCTATAAAACTTAGTATTTTTATTAGTTAGCTTTATTTTTTCTCTTTTTAGTATATAATCTACTTTATATATATTATTACTTAACTTTCTTAAAGTGTTTATATTTTACTTTTTTAAGTATAATATTGTCTTTATTAAGTTGTATAGCTCTAATAATAAAGTATAGAAGACTAAATAAATATTCTTTAACTTTAGCATATCTACTTTAGATGTAAATAGCTTAATCTAAGCTATAATATATCTAAGTTTTATAAACTTTTAGTTTATTTTCTTCTTTAGCCTTATTAATTATATGTAATAATTTAATACTAAAACCTAGTCTTCTACTTTAAATATAATAAGTAACTTTTTTTTATTAGCATGTACTTCTTAGTAAGTATTAGCTATAAGAATTTTTTGTTTATATATACATTATAAACTTAGCACTTTAAAGGCAGTTTATAATTTTATAAAGCTTTTTTTATTTTTTAAGGCTATACTAGGCTATTCTACGCTAATTAAGTTTATTTTATAGTATGCTTAAAAGGGTATAGTTCCTATAGTCACATATATACTATTATTGTAAGCAAATTTTCTAATAAAAATTTATAAAGCTTAATTATTTTACTTTAAAGTATAGTAGTACTAAAAGTATTATTTAAGTATTTAGTTTTGCTTTTCTATCTGTTTGTTTGTTTATAAATAAAAAGTAGACGTAAAAACTCTTTTCAAGATTATATAATATTAGAAAGTATTTTAGTACTTTATATTTATTAGTAGGCCTCTATTTAAAATTACCCGCTTTAGTACGCTATATAATCTAATTACTTTATATATTTAAGCTTAAGCTAAGTTAGTGCTATCCTAATTAGCCCTTACTAGGATATAATAAGCTATTTTAGTTAATTAGTATACTACTATAAGTATTATATTATATACTTTGCTTAGTATCCTGCTAAGAAGTAATTTTATAATAAAGTCTATTATTACGTCCTCTTACAGCCTGCCTAGTAGAGGTAGAAGTTTAAGAGGGCTATAAAGCTTATAACGTGCTAAATTTAACTTTTTATAAGTAAGGCAGTTATAATAATACTTTATTATATTTTTTCTTATACTTTTCTAAGTATATTGCTATTATAATTTTTTTAGTATTTTTTTAGAACTAAAATAACCTATAAGTAAGTTATTACAGCATTCTTTTAGTGCTTATAACTTACTTTAAGTATTAGTAAGCTTTCTTAAGCGTAATAAGCTTATTCTAGGCTTAAATAAGCTATTTTAGTTTATTTTTATATTAAATTTGTTTAATATAGTTTTTATGTCTTTATTAGTAATATTATAGTCTTTTAAAAGTTCTAGATTCTTAAGTGCAGTTTTATTTATTTATTTAAACTTTTTTAGTACTTTTTTTAAAGTAGCTTACTACTTTATTTACTTACTTAACTAAGTAAGAGTTGCTGTAATAATTTAGCTTTATTTACTTTTATTACTTAAAATATTTTTTATTAGTTATACAAAAGCCTTATTATACTTTTATGCTAGTTTCTATAACTTAGCTATATAGTTAAAATAGTAAAATAGGCTGTTTACTAGATTAGTACTTCTAAAGTAGTAGTTTAAGATAAAATTATAGCGTGTTAGCACGAAGTATAACTATACTTAGTAGTAGCTAAAAATTTTAGTTTTTATAAACTATTTAAGGTTTTAGTAATTTATTAAAATTTTAAAATAAATACTTTCTAAATAGTAGCGCTAGTATTCTAAACTTTTAACTATTATAAAAAGTTCTTAGTTATAAACTTTATAGTTATATTTAGCTATAGTTAGCTTATATAAATAAAAGTTAACTAGCCTTTATTATTTTAAAGTAAGTAATACTAAAATATATTAGCTTAAAATACTTAATATTGCACTACTAAAAGCGTTTACTTCTACTTTTATCTTTCTATCTCTCTTAAAATGCGCTAGTATAAGTATATTTAAAAAAGAATTTTTAAGTTATTAAAATACTTTTCTTACTTTTTTACTAATATTTAGAGTTTAACTTTTTTTTCTTTTTATAGCGTAGCTCTTTTTAGCTAAGCTTAGGCTTTTCTAAGTTAATATAGTTAAAGGTAAAGCTAGCTTAAAGAATTCTTTAATAAATCTCTTATAATAATTTATAAAACTAATAAATATTTTAATACTTTGCACTATGCGTAAAACAAGCTAATTTTAAATTATTTTAAATTTATTTTTGTTAATTTTAATACTATTTAGTATAACAATATATCTATAGTATTTTATATACTAAGTATACTATTTACACTTGCTAAGCTTTATATATAGCTTAGCTTTACGCAATTTTTGTAATACTTTCTTAATATAAGTTTTATATTCTTCTTTTATTTTAAAGAATATTTAGAAATTGTCTAAATAAATAATATAAAATATATTAACTAAGCTAACTAGTGTTTAGTTTATATAAGCTTAAAACTGCGTAAAAGCGTTTATTAGGCTAAAAAGTATAATAGTATACTTAAAATAGCTGTATTTTATATAGAAGGCTGTTTTCTATTTATTTCTCTCCTAAATACGCACTTTATAGTACGCTTCTTTTATGTTAAGCTTAGTATAGTACTTAGCTTGCGCTAGTCTATCTAATAACTTTATAATAAGTAGAAAAAGGTGCCTATTTTTTACTATAATTTTATTAAGACTATAATAATTTATACATAGCTTTATAGTACTATTTTTTTTTTATAAAAAGTATTAGTGTACTTACTAAGAACTAAAATTTTTTTATTTATTTTCTTACTATATACTCTGTAAAGTATTTCTTTAATAGCTCTAACTTTATTATTAATAAGTTATATAATAGTATTTGTAGTAGATTTGTATTAGGTAGTAGGTTAATTACTAGATTCTATAGTTTATGCTCTGCTAGGACTGTAGAGTTCTTCTCTAAATATATATTTTTATATTTAGTATATTATAAAGGAAGCTAGCCTATTTGAGCTAATTTTTAGCTATTCTAGCTTATAGAACTTATAATATACGCATATATATTTGCTATAAAATTATATATACTTCTTTTAAAAGTTTCTGCGTCTTCTATACTAATTTTATAAAAACTACTTAAATTTTAAAACTTTTTACTTTAAAAAAGTATATATTTTATTATATAGCTTATTTTTAAGTTACAAAAGTTAATTTATAGTAGCTTAAAGTAAATTAAATACCTTTTTAAGTCTAATACTATAAATAGAATATATTATATTTTAACACGTTCTTATAAATTTATAATAATTATATCTACTTTAGTTGTTCTATAAATAGTAAGCTTGCCGTTATTTACTCTTTCTACTAACAGGCTAAGTAAAAAATTAATAGTTAAGTCTTAGTTTTTTGCTAATATAGCAGATATAAAATTTAGTTATAAGTTTTTATTAACTATAGCTTTTATAAGCTTTAATACCTTAACTATATACTTTATAGTTAAAAGCTATACCAGTTTAGGTAAAATAACTTTACGTAATATACTTAAGTCTTTATTTTTCTAGTAAAAAGTAATATAAGTAGCAAAGTAGAACTTAAGTTCTTTTACTTTTAGTTTTTTTTTAACTTAAGTATAGTAGCGCTGTTTAATATCTTTTTTAGCTTACTTAGCTTATAGTAGTTAGACTTATAATGTTTAAGTTTTTTATACTTATAATACTATAAACTATGTTTTTTAGCACTTTTCTTGCTTAGTTTACCTTACTTTAGGCTATAATAGCCTATTCTTGCCTACTTAGTAGTTTTTAAAGTTTTTTCTATATTTTTTAATTTTTTTTAGTTTTATAGTCCTTTTATTCTCTTTTTTTTATGTATTATAATTTAAATTTTACTTCTTAAGCTTTTTACTAGTAAATAAAGTTTACATATTCTTTTACTTATAGTATTATTGCTTATTACTTTACTAGAAGTAAAAAAAGACTTTTTTTAATATTTTTATGTAATGCTACTATATATTCTAAGACTTAAATATTTGGTATATAGTTTAAGCTTAATTCTTTCTAAAATAGTTTTATATAGTTTAGCAAGTTTATAAAATTCTACTTTAAAAGTTAATATGCTTATTTTAAATAATTATAAGCTTATTATTTGCGTTTTTAAAGTAATTTTAAAAAGTTTAATATAACTTTTTTTAAATTAGCTTATTTTAGTATTTAAACTAGTAACTTTTATTTTTTTACAGTTTAATATACGTGCTATAACATTTTTAGTAGTTTTAAAATATATATTATTTTAAAGTTAACTCTTTAAGTTTTATTTATAAAACTTTATAGTACGCAAAAAAAGTATAATTTATTATTTTTTTTATTAGTTATATTGCGTATAGCTAGCTTTTAAGAATATATATAGTAGTTTTAAATATTAAAGGCTAAATAATAAAGTTAAGTTAGTTTATTTACTTAGAACTATGTTTTTAAAATTCTTATTAAGTGCGCTTAAGTCTTCTTAAGTTACTTTATTATATATTTTCTTAAGTTTAGCTAACTTATATTATTTTAGTTTTTTTTTCTATACGCATAATTATGCTAGTTCTTAGTTTAAAGTAGCTTTTTCTAGGCTATCTTAGCTTTTTCTAAGTATATATAAACGTTGTAGTATAATTAAGAATTAAAATATATTAGTTTTTTTATTTTTATCTATTTTCTAGTTAGTAGGTGCCTAGTCTTGTTCTTTTTTAAGAATTAGTACTAGTTCTAATAATTTTATTTTTTAAGTTCTTAAGTTAGATAATTTTTCTTTATTATTAGTAAGAGTATAGACGCGGCTATTTATACGCGTAGATTAAGCACTTATTATATAGTATAAGTATATCTAAAGAGAATTAATTTAAATGTAAAGCTTAATATTAAAGAGAGATATAAGATACTAAAAATAAAGAGATAATAATATATTGCCTGTGTATAAGAGACAAATTAATATTGTCTCGACTACAATATTATATCTCTACTTATACTAGGGTAATCTAAAGTTATATAACCTATTTATTTCAAATTAAGGTTAAAAAAATTTGCTAAAGGTACTAAAAAACAACACTAATTAAAACGTGTTTAACAGCAATTGCTAGCTTATAGCTAGTAACAAGATTACAATAGAGATAGAGGAGGAGGGTAAGGATACATACATTACTGCAGCAGGAGCCTGCAATACTTCTTTATAAAAGCTCCCTGCCTGCTACTTCTTACTTTTAGGGTTTCCTACACCACACGGTACCGCATACGAACGACTCGCATACAAACGATACAATGCTCGGACTGTTCTTCTCCCCCTTCGACACGAAGACTAATGGCTCACATCGAGTAAAGTTAGACCTCACCAAGTCACTATACTAGAAGCTATGGTGGTATATAACCTATTTAGACCTAACCTAGCCTTGTCTAACCTTAGCCGTGCCGAACTAGTCCGGGCTAGCCTAACAAGATGTCTAACCCTAACAATAAGTATGTATATAAAAAATAAAGCCTTTAACTAGATATAACTTTATATAAATAATTACTTACTTAATATAAAATAAAAAAAAATTAAAGCTAGAATATAAGCTTTATTTATAAGTTAAATAAAGTTTAAATAAAAAATAAAATGTATTTTTAAAAAAGTAAATACTAAAAACTAAGCTAAAAAGAAAATGACTTGCCTAAGGCAGACAACGTTAGTATTAGTATATATAGTAGAATTTAAGTAACTATAAGCATTAATTAATTAAGATAATAAAGTACTTTAAATAGTATTTAAAGTAGGCCTAAAAGAAAATATCAAAGATAGCTTTATACACTATAATAAGCTTAACATACTATATGCGCTAGTTAAGCTAGCTATGCGTATTAATAAGAGATTTTAAAAAAAACACTTTTAACTTAGCTTAGCTAATGTAAGAAAGCAACGCGGTAAGTATAATAAGAATAGCAACGCTATTATTACCAGTAAAGTAAAAAAAAAACTAAAAATAGAAATAATTAAAAAAGAAAGCAGAAAAGCCTCTTTAAAAAAAACGGTAGAAGTATTATAATAACAAAGTATATTTTTAATATAGCAAAGTTAGATACTTTGCCTAAAACTACAAAAAAGAACTAGTGAAATAAGCAGCTATTAAGATTAAAATAGTTAGACAAAGAACACTATACTTAGTTTAAATAAAACTAGATAATAACTTAAGTAACTTAGACTTTTATAAGAAAGTATGCTTAATTAATAGCTGTAAGATTATACTACAACTAAGACTAAATAATAAAGTTTTCACTTTAAGTAAACTTAAGCTAATAAATTAGAAAGTTAAAAATAAATTTGTGCTAAAATAATTAGCTAATAACTAATACCAAGTATATAAAGCAACAACTGGCTTCAGCCTTTTAAGACAACCTTTAAATGTAACTATACATTTTATAGACACCTTTTTAGTAAAAAAAGATTTATTGTTAACAATAGGTATCTAGGCTTATGCCCCCTTGTTTAGCATTGCTAGCACATAATTAGTGTGTCGCATGTTTAGAGAGAAACAAAGATACATAATATCCTTTTAACTAACTCTTTTAACTAATAACTATTTACTGCTAACTATTTACTACTAACTGCAACTTCTATTATCTTGTTGCTATTCTAGCAGTATTATAGTTGCGGCGTTTAGTGCCTATTCTTAGATGTAAATAAATAATAATAGTATTACTATCTATACACAGCTCTCTTATTCTTAAAAGTAACTTATAAAATTCTCTTACTTATTAGTTTATTTTAGCTACTTAATAGCTATTTTGACATGCTTTTACTTTTTATAAAGCTACTTCTAAGTCTCTTTACTAAAGTTATATACTTTTACTATACCTAAACTATTAACATGTGTAGTATATATAGTATACTAGCTAAACTAGCTTTTTATAGTCCTTGTTATAACCTTAATATTTATAACACTAGACGCATTAAAAATATCTTAACTAAAGTTATATTCTAACCTCTATACTAACTTAACTACTACAAAGACTATTACTACTAGCTCTTTTTTAACTAATAAAGGTAGCTGCTTAATAATAATAAACGCTAGCTTTATAATTTACTACTATAGCTTCTAGTATAGTAATTTAGTAAAGTTTAACTTTACTTAATATAAGCTATTAGTCTTTGTATTAAAGAGAGAAAAGAATAGTCTAAGCATTATATTATTTATATGCAAGTTGTTTATATGTAGTACTATAAAGTATAGGAAATTTTAAAAGTAAAAAGTAGTAAGTAGAAAGCTTTTATAAAAAAGTATTATAGGCTCTTACTGCAGTAACGTATATATTCTTACTTTCTTCTTTTATCTTTATTACAATCTTATTGCTAGCTATAAGCTAGCAATTGCTGTTAAACACGTTTTATTTGTGTTGTTTTTTAGTATCTTTAGCAAGTTTTTTTAACCTTAATTTTTGCTTAGTAGTTTAAGCTTTCCTACTCTAAGCGCTTAGCGCGTAGACTATATTTACCTACTATTTAAATCTTATTAACTATACATAATCTTTTTTTGGACTTTTGCAACTGATTAGTAGAGGGTAGCTGCTTTTTACTTTTTTTTAGAAACCCTATTTTGACTACAACAACAACCACCACCTTTAACACCTTAAAAAATAAATAAAGCAACAATGTACTACGCTAATAAATATATAGTTTAAAAAAATTATAATTACTAGTAATAATACTAAAGAAGTTAGTTATTAAGTAATACACTAACAGCTCTACTTTAATAATCTAGTAGCTAAGGTTAAGAACTAAAAAGTTTAAAAAGTAAAAAGTACTAAAGAGTATAAAGAGTTATATTAGTATAACTATAAGCTTAATTATAAGTTTTATAAAAAAAATTAAAAAAAATATAAGGTAGACTAAGACTAGTGCTACTACCTAAACTTATAGGCAGATAAATGCCTAGTAGACAAGTGTTACTTTTATGAACTTAAAAAAGTAAAGATCTACTACTAACTCCTATAAATACAATGCAGGGATAAATGCAAATACTATTAGTAATAACTTAAGAAGGCATAATAGGTAGACAACTACTACTATACTACTCTATTATTAAATATTTATAAGGCAGTAGACTGCCTAATTTATAAAGTAAAAAAGCTAGAGCTAAAAAAAAATAAGCCTTAAGGCAAGAAATACCTTAATAAAACTTTTATTAAAGCTTTTATTATAATAATAGTTGCTTAATACACTATAGCACTAAGTATAGTGCAGGCTACTTTCCTAAGAAAAGAAAGAGTAAGTAGGCAAAAAACTAGAATACTGCTAAAAACAAGGTTATACTAGTAAGGGCATACCTAAGATAACCCTAAAAAAAGTGTAAAATACTAATAGTTAAATGCAGCAGTTACTTATAACTATATATATATAAAGTTAAGACATGTAAGTGCTTATAGACAGCAGGGCTATATAAACAATAATCTCTTTATAAGTAGTAAAAAATGTAAGGAGTAGCTTTAGGCAATAGTACTTGCTTTACACTACATAAGGATGGTTGCGTGCTGGCTGGATCCGCTAAACTCGCTTATCGTTAGCTTGCCCACCTGCAATTGTGCTTATAAGGGGCTCCTCACCTATAAGGATACTTGCAGGTATTATTGCTTAAAATATACACACGTTATTATTCTAGAGCTATCTCTTACTATCTTTTGTAGTGTAAAGCAAGTATTATTGCCTAAAGCCATCCCTTATAGAATAATACCTCCTCCTACAGGCTAATAGTCTAGAGATAGCTCTTTTAACGCAATCTAATACTTAAAGTAATTAGAGAAGCTAAAGCCCTACTATATCTAAACTTTCTAATCCCCCTTAAACTCTATTAAGGCCTGCTACACCTAGGCTGGTAAATAGGTCGTGGGTACCCACGCGTGGGTATAGGTTGGGTTAGGGTCGCATAGACTAGTGGTTGTAGTTATAGTTAGGTCGCACTAACCAGTGGTTGTAGTTGTAGTTAAGTCGCACTAACTAGTAGTTGTAGTTGTAGTTAAGTTGCACTAACTAGTAGTTGTAATTGTAGTTAGGTCGCACTAACTAGTAGTTGTAGTTATAGTTAGGTTATAGTTAGGTTGTAGTTACGTGCTATTTATAGTAATAAATAGCTATGTTAAATAAATAAAATTAGGAGAAGTAAGATTAAGAGAAATAAGCTAAGTAAGCACTAATTTAGTTACAACTTTAACCTAACTACAACTATATATAGTAGTTATATTATAGTTGTTAACACAGTTAGTTATTACAGTATAAAATATAATTAAAAGAGCATCTTTATATTATTATATACTAAAGAAACTCTAACTACTAGCTATGCAGTCTTTTTGTAGAAAGCTATAAGAATATAAAGTTAGTACTAAACTTCTTATAGTATCTAACTACTATTTTTAAATTTTTAGCTTAAATAGTAACTCTCTTTACATAAATAGTATTAAGGTTATAGTTTATATTTATTAGTATAAAATTTAAAAATAATAAAAGTAGTTACAATACTTTTAAAATAGCTAACTAGAAATTAACTATAATAAAAGACTGTAATAACTTACTGCCTAGCTTATATTAATATTTTTTCTTAACAGCTCTAGCCTTTATAAATAATATAGATAGCTTTTAACAAGCCTTTACTTACAAATTCTTTATAAGCGCCTTCCTACTAGTTAAAGCTTACGTAGTTTACTTAGTGCGCGCTATTATAGTAGTTATAAGGTTATTAAAATTTGTAGTAAGTGTGTAGAATTATTATTAATTATTTTTGTAGTAATAAGGTGCATAAGTAAACGTAATAAAAAGCTATTATAATGCAACGTGTTAAGGTGTATTATTAGTAGGTAGTAAATAGTAGAGTGTCTAAATATAAAAAAAATATTAATTTTTAGTTAGCTTTAGTAGAGGCGCATAGGCTACACTAGCTACATTATAGTAATATTTCTATATTTCTACCTACTATTTAACTTCCACAACTAAAATTAACTAATTATAGTAAATTATTATATTTATTGCAATAATAATAATTAAAGAAAAGCTAAGTAATAGTCTTAAAGGCCTAGTTCTGCGTATTCTAATTTTAGTACTACAAAATTTTAAACGCAATAAGTAGAAGAAGCTTATATAAGTATTTAATACAGCTATTAATTATAGTGTATGGTAATTTATAAAGAGTTATATATATAAAAAAAAAATTTAATAATATACTTACGTAACGCGGCTAAGGTAGTTGTTAGAAAAGTTACTCTATAAATTTAAAAGTCTTAATAAAAAAATTATTAAGCTTTAGTTCTTAGGCTATTACGCAAAAAAGTTAAGTACCTTAACTTAATTTTAAAATAAAAGCTTTATAAGACGTATATGCAGCTAATTGCGCTACTACATACTAATTAAAGAAAAGAATAAAAAGTATAGAACAATTTAAGAATACAAATATAAAAAAGTATAAAAAAATAATAAAAGTAGCATAAAAAGTATTTAACTAAAAGTAATATAACGCCTAAAAGAGTAGTAAGTTAATATAGTTATTTATTATAAAGTTATGCTTACTTATAAATAAGTAAGTAGCTATAAACAACTCTTAATTAAATTTATAAAAAATAAAAAGACGTATACTACAAAATTAATATAAAGCAGCACGTAAGAATTCTAGACAAGATAGTATAGGCAATAAAAAGCTTAAATAATAGTAGCTAAAGTTATATATATACTTAAACTTATAGCTTTAGTAGTATTCTTAAAACAATTATACGTTGCACCTATAATAAAAGATTAGCAAAGCTTCGCACTCATACTTTTAAAAGTAAATAAGCTAAGAAGAAATAGTAAAACTTTATTAAAAATATAAGTTTAAAGAAGTTAGCTGTTACTACAAGTAAAAGTTAAAAGTAAGTTTTAATATATTTTTTATTATATATACTTACTAACTAGTAAAAACTATTTAAGCCTTTACTAGTGTATAAGTTCTTAGGACTTAGCCATAATACTATTCTACGCAGCGACAAGCTATATATTAAAGAACACAATAGTAATAAATATAAGAAAGAAGTTAAAAATAATTTTAATATTAATGCGTACTATAATTAATGTAAGAATAAATATAAAACTAAGAAGTAGTAGTAAGAATTACAGACTAAAGTTAAAAACAAAAATAAAAATCAAAATATAAATTCTAGTAATTCTACAGACTTTAAAGGCTTTTTAAATTAATTATTGTAGTATTTTTGTGCTAAGTTATTAATATTAATTAGCGCTTATTATAGCTAATTAATATAATTTATATAACGTAAAAATTATTATATAACTTTATAACTATACTGCTTTTATTCTAATGTTTTTTAAATTAATAAAGTTTAATTAAAAAGCGCCTAATATAGTACGTAATTAAAGAAATTAGTTAATCTTAGTTTTACTATATACGCGTCTACTAAAGGCCTACTATGTATAGCTTATGTACTATTAAAGTTGTAAAGCAGACATTTATGTGCTGTACATTAGTAATAGCAATAATTTATCATAGCTTTTTATTAAATTTTTAAACAAAACGCTGTTTACTTATATAATATAGCTAAACACATTTATAAGCTTCTACAAAACCTTTACTAATTTTAAATAAGTAAATACTAAGTTATTTAGAGAGAAAAGTAAAAAAAGTTAAATTTATTAATGTACTTACTTTAAGAAGCTATACAAGAAAGAGGAAATAAAATTGTAACTTATAAAAATAAGTAGTAAAGTATAACTAGCTAAGCTTAAAATCTAAATAGTAAATCTTTTTACTAGAACTATACTACTTATACTAGTAGTATTTAGTTAAAGTTTAGAGAAGCTACTTATATTATAACTAGCCGCTTTTATATATTCTGTCTTAACTATAGTATAATCTTACAACACCTAAGGCTAATAAGAATAAAGACTAAACACTTTATAAACTATAATAATATAGTTAATTACTGAAGTACTTTAACTTCTATTTATAATAGTCTGCGTATAATAAACTCTATATATACTTAACTTTAAAAAAGTAGTACACCTACTTTAATACTTAAATTTACTTAAGATGCTTTTAAGAAAGAGCTTATTTAAGTAATTATTAACAGTAATTAGCTATTCTAAACTATTAAGTAGCTATTATTTACGCGCTTTTTTTAATTCTTAAGGCCCTAAACTATTCTAATTGCTTATTATAAATTTAAGTTAATGTTTTAAAACTAGTTTATAAGAAGTAAAAGCTTTTTTTTTAACAACTTAAGCCCTACAACTAAGATTTTAATTATACTAAATATATAGTCTACAGCTAATTATTTTAGCTTTCTTATAGTAAAGAGTTACTATATTACACTAAACTAGCAATTTTAAAAGAAACTACTTAATTTTATACTAATATGTAGATAATATACTAAAATTTTAACAGCTGTAGAAGTACTACGTGTACTTTTAGACACTAATACTAAGTTTTGCTTTTTAGCTATTACTTATAATAATGCTAGCAACAATACAGTACTTAGTTCAACAATTTAATTAATACTAGTAGATAAGAATATTAGCTAGAGTGCCTTAGAAAACACTATTTTATGCCTAGCTTATATTATTAACTTAGTAGTTTAAGAGATAATTTAACATCTTTAACTAGCTACTACTATAAAGGTTAGACCTAAAGAGGTTTTACGCAGGCAATATATTAAAGTAATTAAATATAAAATGTTTTTTCTAAATATACCTTGGAAGGTATTAATACTTTTATTATATTTAATTATTATATTTTAACTACTATTTAGATCTAAGCTATTTGCATTGCTATTAACGCATTACTATAATAGTATAAGTAATTTCTTGCTACTTAATAACATTTACTACTAAAGGAACAACTTTCTGTTATTTGCAACATAAAGACTTAATAGTACTTAATATATAATATATATAAGCGTGCGCTTAAGCTTTTAAAATATATTAATAAATAGCTAGTATAAAAAATAGTAATAAAAAGAAGTACTTGTGTTATTATTAACTCTAACAACAACACAAAAGAGATTAACTATTATAAATTTAAGTATTTTTAATTTTCTCTTATTAAGTAGCACTATATTAAAGTAATTATAAAGATGCTTAAGCAGTTTAAAAATACTATAAGCTTTTTAAGTAAGAACTAAAAGCTTTAAGTCTAATATATTTAGCTTATATATAACAATCTTTTTAATTTTATAGACTTAATATTTAATAATTTTAATAAAGACGTAGAAAGTTGTACTATAAAGTAGCTTACAATAGTATAAGCTACTATAAATAAAAGAAAGAAAAAACTAAGCAAGTACTACGTAAAAACATTAGCTAAGTAAAAGTTTCTATTTAACTACATAGCTATTCTAAATCTTACTTAAAGGCTTACTATATATAAAATATAGTTATTACAGTTTGTTATTATAGAGAAGTGCTAATTAGCTTACTAGGATTCTATATAAGAACTGTAAGACAAGTATATATATTATAAATAGTTTTTTTAACTATTTTAATTAATATAACAATAGTAAAAAGGTAATTTAAATATTAGTTTTTACTTTTTTTTTAAGAAAAACACTTAGCTATAGATAGTTTTAAAGGCCTACTTTTTAATTACCTTTTAATAGCTTTTTTACTTTAGTTAGACTTCTTTTACATAGAAAAGAAAAAAGATAAAAAGCTTTACTTAATAAGAAAAAAAAATCTACTTTAGTACTTCTTATATTAAACTAAAGATATTATTTAATATTTTTAGGTAGTAGTAATAAAATAAAAATACTTAGTTTTAGCTATTTTAAGTTACAACAGATATATTAATAATTTTAATTGCTAGTATTAGTATTAAGCGCGTTTTTAATACTACATATAATATTATTCGTAATTAAAGGTATTACTTTTTAGCGTTAACTATACAGCAAATTATAGTTTTGAAAAATACTATTTTTTTAAATTTGAAAGTGCAAAATTTTTATATAAAATAAAAATATTAGCTTTAAAGTACTATATAATAAGATTAATAATATATTTAAGCTCTTAGCACTTAAAAATAGTATATATAGTTTAGAAAAATAAATAATAAAAGATAAACTTATAGAAAAAAACTTTTTACTTTTAGTATAAAAGTAGTAGCGCTTTAAAGCTTAAGCGTTACTATAATTATAAGCTATAATAATTAACTATAGTAGTAAAGTTTTAACTATTTTCTAACTTTAACTAGTAATAAATATTAAATATTATAACTTAACTTTAGTCTATGTAACCTAACTATAACTATAATTTAACTTATACTTATAACTTATTTACTAGTCTAAGTATAAGTTAAATTATAGTTATAGTTAAGTTATATTGCATAGACTATATAACTAAATTAGTGCTTACTTAGCTTATCTCTTCTAATTTTACCTATTTAATATAGCTATTTATTACTATAAATAGCACGTAACTATAACCTAACTATAACTATAACTATAACTAAACTTATACTTATAGTCTATGCGCGTAACTATAACTACAACTACTAGTTAGTACAACTTAACTATAACTACAACTACTAGTCTGTGTAACTCTAACTTAACTTATACTTACGCTAAGCGTAACATATCGTGGGTATAGGTTAGGTTAGGGTTGGGTTAGCTTACGTTAGACCCTAACCACAACCCAACCTATACCCATCTACCAGCCTAGTTGTAATTAGATCTCTGCTGATCTTGCTAGCAAATTTGCTTTTTAAGCAAATCTCGCAGTTGCTAAAAGCTTTGCTAGTCTTTATTTCTAATCTTATGCTATAGGTATTATTACTAAGCTTATTTAAACTTGTTTTACTAATATAGCCAAAGCGTCTGTGCAGAAGAGATATTTAATCTATTTAATCAATTTAATTAATCTCTTCTAAGTTATTAGTTTCTGCACAGGCTTAATTGCTTTTAATACTACTAATAGTAGTAAATATAGCAATTTTTCTAGTGTACTGCTCTTTAGCTAGTATTTTGCTAGATTAAATAATTAGGCTGTTAGCCTTAGTAAATTAAAATTCAGCTCCTTTCTAAACAGCTTGGTACAGACTAAGTAAATTTACTTTAAAGTCTAGTACTAGGAGTACGTCTTTTAGCACTACAGATGTATTTGTGCTAATAAAAGTGATATAAACGTCTCTTTTTGCAATTGCTAGTAGTAGTGTAGCTGTATTACCTTATTTAATATAGGTATTGCTTACACTATAAAGGTTTTAAAATATATCTTTATCGTAGCAAATATGTGCGCTTGCTCTACTATCTAGTACCCACTCAATAATTTCTGTAGATCTAGTAGTATTAATATCAGCAATCTTCTAATCTACTAATACTATAGTTGAAAGAGCATGTTTAGAATTGTCTAGTATATCAAATATCTAATTTACTTAATTTTTCTAATTAATTTAATTGTTTAGAGCTTTGCTAGAATCTTTTATCTAGCATTTCTTTTCTAAGTGTTCTAGTTTTTTGCAGTAATGTCACGGATGGTTACGTGCTGGCTGGATCCGCTAAACTCGCTTATCGTTAGCTTGCCCACCTGCAATTGTGCTTATAAGGAGCTCCTCACCTGCAAGGATACTAGTAGGTATTATTATTATTCTAGAGCTATCTCTTACTATCTTCTGTAGTGTAAAGCAAGTACTATTGCCTAAAGCTACCCCTTACAGAATAATACCTCTCTATTAGGCTAATAGTCTAGAGATAGCTCTCTTAACGCAATCTAACACTTAAGGTAATTAAAGAAGCTAGAGCTTTACTACATTTAACTCTCTAATCCCTCTTAAACCTTATTAAGGCCTACTATACTTAAAAAGCCTAAAGAGCGCACTTAAAGCGCACCTATAATACTTAAGAAGCGTATTAATACTATAAAAAAGTAACGTAATAAACTTTAATTTTTGCAATAATTATAAAAGTTAAAAGAAAAAGTAATATAACTAGAAGAAGTTAAACAAGAAAGAATTTTAAATATACTAATACTACTAACTATATTATCTTGCGGGTAAAATATACTTAAAGTACTACTTACTATATATATATAATACGCGCTAAAACTTAAAGACTTAGCTAAATACTAAAATAAAACTTTTAAAGAATATTATAAGTTTACTTATTTTTATAAAGTAGTATTCTAGCTACTACTATAAGAATTTAAAAGAAATAGTAATAAAGTAATTTAAGTAATATAGTATTTTAAAGTAGACTTTTAAAAGCTTTAGTATACTTACTATAAGTATTCTTTTAAAGTAAAGAAAAAAGTACTAACTTAGAACTATTTTAAATAATATATACTTAACTTACTTTTAAACTTTATTAACTATTGCCTTAAAGTAGTAACTATATATACACACGCTATATAGTAAAAAAACTAAACTATTTAATTATTATAACTTATTTTAATATTTTTAAAAATTAACTTTAAATATATACTAAAGTATAAAAAGTTTAGCACTTTTTTATAAAACTAAAGCCTAAACTATAGCATGTAATTACTAACTATTATTAAATTTTTATAACTAAAAAAAACTTTATTACGCTTAAATTTATATTTAAATAGAATTTATGTAAAGTACTTATTATATATAATTTACTCTACTAAAGCACTTTTATAAAGAAAAAAAAAACTTTTTTATAGCTACTATACTAAACGCACTTAAAAAGTATAAGAATAGTAATAATATTATATACTTTAAGTACTAAAAAAAATTACTATACTAATAAGTGCTACAGCAGCAACTTTAATAAAGTTTTAGTTAATATAAACTAAATAAAAAAAAGTTAAGCTTTGCTAGAAACTTAAAGTTAATAAAGCACGTGCTAATAAATATTTTACTAAAGATATAGTGCATATATTATATATATTTAGTAGTTAAAGTAAAAAAAAAACTTTAAGTTATTTTAAATTTATAAGTAAATATTAGCCTTATTAGTTAAAAAACAGCTATAGAAATAAATCTAAAACTTATTTAAAATATAGAACTTTTCTACTTAAGTTAAACTAGGCTTTAAAAGTAAAATATATATATAGTATATAAGCTCTAGCTATACTTAATAAATTGGCTTCGGCCTTTTAAGACAACCTTTTGATGTAACCACACATTTTGTAGACACCTTTTTAGTAAAAAATAACTTATTGCTAATAACAGGTATCTAGGCTCATGCCCCCTTGTTTAGCATTACCGGCACGCAATTAGTGTGTCGCATGTTTAGACAAAAATAAAGATGCGCGATATCCCTCTAACTAACTATCTTAACTAATAACTATTTACTAATAACTGCAACTTCTATTGTCTCTGTTGCTATCCTAGCAGTGTTGTAGTTGCGGCGTTTTTAGCATGCGCTTATACTTAGATATAAACATACAACAACAGCGTTACTATCTAAGCACAGCTCTTTTATCTCTAAAGGCGACTTACAAAATCTTTCTGCTTGTTAGTTTGTCCTAGCTACTTAATAGCTATTTTAATACGCTCTTGCTTCTTGTAAAGCTACTGCAAGGTCTTTTTACTAAAGTTATATTTACACAGGAGGAGATTAGTAAGATAACATACTATTACTATACCTAAACTATTAACATACGCAACGTATTTAATAGACTTGCTGCTAAACAAGCCTTTTACAACTTCTATTGTAACTTTAATATTTATAAGACTAGACGCATTAATAAAGTGTTAATAAATAATAGAATTTAACTTTTGCGTCTACTTAATTACTATAAAAGCTACTGCCAATAGCTTCTCTTTAACTAACTAAGAAGGCTGCTTAACAAAAGTAAACGTAGGCTTTATAATCTACTACTATAGCTTCTTATATAGTAACTTAGTAAAGTCTAGCTTTACTTAATATAAGCTATTAGTCTTCGTGTTAAATAAGAAGAAGAATAGTCTAAGCATTATATTATTTATATACAAGTTATTTATATACAGTACTGTGTAGTATAAGAAATCTTAAAGGTAAGAAGTAGTAGGCAGAGAGCTTTTATAAAGTATTACAGGCTTCTGCTGCGGTAACGTACGTGTCCTTACTCTCCTCTACCTCCTTTACTTTTATTTTTTAGCAAATTTTTTAACCCTAATTTTGCTTAGTAGTCTAAGCTTTTCTGCTCTAAGCGCTTAGCGCGTGGACCTTATCTACTTACCGTTTAAATTTTGTTAACTATACATAATCTTTTTATAACTTTTGCAACTAATTAGTAGAGGGCAGCTGCTTTTCACTATTTTAGAAAACCCATTTTGACTATAACAACAACCACCACCTTTAATACCTTAAAAATAAATACTCAATAAATAATAATAGTATAAAGCGCATTACAAAAGTTATTACGTATAAAGTAAATAAAAAAAAAGTACTACTACTACTTAGTAACCTCTTTTTAAGCTAAAAAGGTATTTATATTAACTATAAAAGGTATATATAGCATTAAAAATATTTCAAAGTAAATATTAACTTAGTAGCTACTAAAGTATTTTTAAAAAACGCAAGACTGATAAATTTAAAAACTTACTTTTTAGAAGTACTTTAAAGTAATAGTATAAGTATTAAGCCTAAAGTATATATACTAAATATATTTATAGCGTAAGTATAGTATATACTTAATATATTGTAAAATTATGCTAATATTTTTAAAAACAAAGCTACTAAAACTTTTTTATAGCTTAAAAGCTTAAATTACGCAATTTTTATTTAATAAAGTAAAAAACTTTTTTATAAGCCTTTTTATACTTTTTTTTTTTATAAGCTTTAAGTACTTTGTAAATATATTAAAAAAGTACTAAAAAAAAATTTACTACAGCACTAGCCCTATAAGCGCTTTAATATTATTTATACTTAAAAAAAACTAAACCTTTTACTTTTGTGTAAATTATTAGGGTTTTAACACTATTATAATAAAAGATTATTACCTGCTCTCTCTAATTAGAGAGATACTAGACTGCTTGTTAAGCGCATGCTACTATACTACATTAAATTTTAAAAACGCCTACTATTGTCTAAAGATTAAGGCAAGAGATAAGTAGAAAACTACTTTTAAAATATAATATAAATATTTTAAATATTTTATTATACTTTTTAAGCTTATAAACGCCTTAGCAAGTTTTTAAGCCTATATTAATAAAGCTTTAAAAGAGCACTTAAATTACATCTAAATAGTTTATCTAGATAATATTTTTATCTACACTAACAATAATAATATTACGCTACACTAGCGTGCTATACACGCTATACTTAACTTTTTATAAAAAGTAGAGTTATACGTAAATATTAAAAAGTATATATTTACTTTAAATAAAGTTTATTTTTTAAAATTTATTATTATAAATAGTAGTATTTGCGCAGATATAGCGCGCGTTGCTACTATTAAGTAATAGCTTATACTTACTAGTATTAAGAAGCTGTAGTCCTTTTTAAGATTTGTAAACTTTTATAAGTATTTTATTAAAAACTATACTATAGAAATAGCACCTCTTATAAGTATCTTAAAAGGGAAACAGGCGTTTTACTAGAATAAAGATACATATACTACTTTTATAAGGCTAAAGTAACACTTTATATATACTCCTATTCTACGCTACTTTAAAAATATATATATAATTTATATTAAAATAAATACTTTAACTTTTACTATTTTAGATATGTTATCTTAACTTTTTAAGAATAAAAAGTAGTATTTTATTATGTTTTACTTATAAAAACTACAAAATACTAAGCTAAACTATAAAATTTATAACTTTAAACTTTGAGCTATTATATAAAGTTTTAAGAAATAGTAATACTACTTAAAAAGTACTTAATATACTATTTAAGTATTAATAAATTATAATAACTTGCGTTCTTTACGCGCTGTATAGAAGCTAAACTAGTATTAAGTATACTAAGCTCTATATTTAAAAACTTTTAATTTTAAAGTTAAATACTGCCTAAGGCGTATAAACTCTATAGACAGACTATGAAAAAAAGTAAATTATAAATAAGAGAACTTATTATTAACTTAACTATTGCCTATACTACAAAATAAACTTCTAGTAAAGGTAAAGTATAGTAAAATAGAAAGTTTTATAACTTAGCATAGCTAGAAAGGCGTATATAAAACGCATATAGCTAACATTTATAAAATAAAAAGTATTTAAACTACTAGTGCTATAAAGTATATACTATACGTACTACGCTCTTTAGCTAAAGTATTAGTTAGTAGCAAACTTATAATAGTAAAGTTAGAAGCTTTAATAAATAAACTGTGCTAGTTATAATAGAAAAACACTTTTACTTTATAGTAGGTTGTAGACTTTATATAAGTAGTATATACTTAAAACAGCAGCAGCGCGTAAATATAGTAAATTAACAACAAAGAAGTCTTAAAATATAAAAGTAGAATTTGCGTCCTACTAGAATAAGCTATTAGGCAGGAAATTTTATTATAAAATTATAATACGCGCATAGCAGGTTATTTTAGCGTATATAAAACTTATAAGCTTATTAGCAGGCTATATTACTAGCTAGAGCTAAGCTACAATATTTAAAATTACGTAAAGACCTATTTAGTATGCTAAAAAAGCAAGGCTTTAAGACACAGTAAATATAGTTAGTTATTACTATTACTTATTTCTAATAAAATTTTAAAAAAAGTAAGCTTTAATTTTATTATAAAGCTACTACTAGTAAAGAATAGTTTAAGCTGCGTATTTAATAGAATTTTTATAATTATTAATTACTTTTTAAATTTAGCAATCTACATACTTATATTAAAAATATAAAATATAAAATAGTTTGCAGAATTTTACTTTAAATATATTATTTTAAAGTATACAATCTAGAAAGGCATTATATCTAATTATAGTTTAATCTTTACTTTAGTATTTAAAATAAAAGTATACTACTAATTATAAGTAAAGCGTAGGCTAAGCACAGCCTTCGACTTATAAATAAATAGGCAAACTAAATACTAAAACTAAATAATAAATTAATTCTTAAAGATATTTGCTTTAAAAAATAAAAGAATTAAGTATTACTTTTACTAACTACATAATTTATATATAACAACTCTATTTACAACTTAACAAAAACAACACTTTTTTACTTAGTATATAGTAAGTATTTATTACTTATGTTGCCTTCTAAAGATAGCAGGCTAAAAAAGAAAGTACTAGACGCTATAAATAGAGTATAGCGCATATATAGCGCACGTGTAATAGCAAAAGAATACTTTTTAGTAGTATAAAAGTATTAACGCTAATACTATAATAAAAAATATAAACTAAAAGTTTTTTACTAAGAAAACTTAGTTTGCCTTAGTATAAAAAATATTAGCCTAGCCTACTAACTTAGCAGGAAGCTTTCTAGCAAGTTTATAAGACTATTTTAAGTGCAAAAAGTAGTTAAAACGTATACTTACTAACTACAACTACTACTTTACTATTATATCTATAATATTTTCTATATTTCTTTACTAAAGTAATAGAAATTGCGTAGTAGTTAAGAAAATAATACTTAAGCACTAGAAATTAGCCTTAAAAATAATAAAATTTAAAAAGTTAAAAAATATCAAAAATATAAAGTAAAAATAGCTAGCTAAAGTATTAGTTGTAATAAAAATGTTATAAGAAATTATAAAAACTTAAACTCTAGTATTATAGTTTAAAAATACAAAAGAACTAATCAAGGAATATAAGTATAAACAAAATTATTACGTTCTAAGCTCGCTAAAAAAGTATACTAAACGTTATTGCTGCGCTTTTAATACGCAAAATTAAGTATCTAAGAAAATAAAATTATAAGTATAAAATTATTTACTTTTACTTATTATTATAAATGTCTTTACTACTGCTACCTACTTTATTATTACTACTACTTTTAGAACTACTATTATACACGCTACCTACGCCCTAACAATACCTAAGTAGTAGTATATTATTATTACCCAAGCTTTTATTATTATTATTATTATTATTATTACTACCAGGACTAGTAATTCTAGCTGTATAACTAGCAATTAACTTAAAAGCAGCTGCTATATAGTACTACTCTACTAAAATTAAGCTTAAAAAATAAAGTAAAAACGTTAGCACTTAAGTAAGTACTTCTAAAGAAGTACTAGTATGCGTAGTAATATAGCAGCAGTTAAATAGCTTAAAGTTAAAGTAGTGCTAGTAGTGTATAAGCTTAACGCTAGTAGTAATAATAATAAAGTTAGTTTTTAAATTGTTAGCATTAATAACTATAGTATTAAAATTAAAATAAAGTTAATATCAATAACTTAAATGCCTATTAAGCGCTTTAGAAACTTATTTAAATTAGCTTAGGCATAGTTAATAAAATAAAAAACTTACCTTAGTATAAATTCTATAGTTATTTTTAGCGCAATAGTTATAATAATAATATTTAGTCTTTTTACAAATTTTTTTCTACATAGTAATATTTTACACACAGTAAAAGTAGGTTGTATATAAAGTAATAAAATTAATAGCTTCTTTAAGTATACTAAACTTATATAGCTAAGCATCTTATAAGTAAAACTTTTTAATATACTTAGAATTTAGATAGTAGACTATTATAAAAATTCAAGCTTAGTATTAAAGTATATAATAAGTACGCTAATATTGCGTGTTAAGTATATTAAGTAAAATAAGGACTATAAGAAATATACTAAAAAATTTCTTTATTACTATAGCAAACATTACTTTATATAAACTACTTATAATAATTATATTCTTTTACTTTTACTTTCAAAATTTCTTAAAAAATAAATATTTAAATTTAAAAGTTACTATAATAATACTATAAAACTTAAACTATAAAGCTTACTTTATATTTAACTTATAAGTAATATACGTTTTAAGCGTATATAACTTATACGTAAAATATGCTTCTTACTAAACTATTTTTATATATAATTTTAGAAGTTTTAAGTTAAGGCTGTTAAGATACTAAACTAAAAAAAAGCCTTTATTATAGATAAATGCGTATTAACTAGATCTACTAAGCTTGCTTATTGTTAGCTTACTTACCTGCAATTATGCTTATAAGGGGCTCTTTACTTGCAAGGACACTTATAAGTATTATTACTTAAAATATACATATATTATAATTTTAGAGCTATCTCTTACTATCTTATTATAAGGGGTGGCTTTAGGCAATAGTACTTGCTTTACACTACAGAAGATAGTAAGAATTAGCTCTAGAATAATAACATATATATATTTTATGCGATAATACCTGCAGGTATTCTTGCAGGTAAGGAGCCCTTTATAAGCATAATTGTAGGTAGGCAAGCTAACAATAAGCAAGTTTAGCAGATCTAGCTAGCACGTAACTATTTATAACTGAGCCTCTCTCTTTAGTCTAGCGTCTTAATAGCTTTAACTTAAAACTTCTAAACTTATATGCAAAAATAGTTTAGCAAAGAGCGTATTTTATATATATATTATATACGCTTAAAACATATATTACTTATAAGTTAAAGATATAGTAAGCTTTATAGTTTAAGTTTTATAGCGTTGTTATAGTAATTTTTAAATTTTATTTATTTATTTCTTAAAAAATATTAAAAGTAAAAGTAAAAGTATATAATTATTATAAGTAGTTTATATAAAGTTATATTTACTATAGTAATAATAAAAAAATTAGTATATCTTTGGTAGTTTTTACTTTGCTTAACACACTTAACATATAACTGTAGCACAATTACTATATACTTAAATAATAAGCTTTGATTTTTATTATAGTCTACTATCTAGATTCTAAGTATATTAAAAAGTCTTACTTTTAAAATACTTAGCTTTATACGTTTAGCGCGCTTAAAAAAGCTACTAATTTTATTACTTTATATATAACTTACCTGCGCTACGTATAAAATATTACTAAAAAAAAAAATTTATAAAAAAACTAAGCACTATTATTACAACTATTATGCTAAGAGCAACTATAGCAGTTATACTAAAGTAAGTTTTTTTATTTTATTAACAACATTTTAGCTAATTTAAATAAGTTCTTAAAGCGCTTAATAAGTATTAAAATTATTTATATTAACTTTACACTTACTTTAATACTACTGTTACTAATACTACTGTTCTCTAAACTAATACCTTAATTATTACTATAAGTGTTAAGCTTACGCGTTACTAGCGCTAATTTAACTTTAAGCTTACTAACTACTAACGTGTTGTAGCTTATACTAGTACTTTTTTAAAAGTTTTTACTTAGGTGCTAATAACTTTGCTTTACTCTTTAAGCTTAATTTTAATAAAGTAGTATTATATAATGACTACTCTTAAGTAGCTTGTTAGTTACGCGGCCTAGATAGCTAGTCCTATTAGTAATAATAATAACAATAATAAGAGCTTAGGTAATAATAACGTGCTGCTGCTTAGGCGCGCTCTAGGCGTAAGTAGCGCTTATAATAGTAGTGCTGCAAGTAGAGGTAATAATAAGATAAGTAGTAGTAATAATAAGATTAGTAGTAGTAGTAAGGAGATTTATAATAATAAGTAAGAGTAAATTATTCTTATACTTATAATTTATTTCCTTAAATACCTAAATTGCGCCCTAGGGGCGTAATAATAATGTTTAGTATACTTTTTTAGCGCGCTTAAAACGTAATAATTTTTGTTTATACTTATATTTCTTAATTAGTTCTTCTATATCTTTAAACTGTAATGCTAAAGTCTAAGTATTTTATAATTTACTATAACTTTTCTATTGTAACTAATACTTTAGCTAGCTATTCTTAATTTGTTTTTTTTATATTTTTTAACTTCTTAAATTTCTTTACTTTTAAAGCTAATTTCTAGTGCTTAAGTATTGTTTTCTTAACTACTACACAATTCCTATTATTCTAGTAAAAAAATATAAAAAATATTAAAAATATAATAGTAAAGTAGTAGTTATAGATAGTAAGCCTACGTTTTAACTACTTTTTGCACTTAAAATAGTCTTATAAACTTGCTAGAAAGCTTCCTGCTAAGTTAGTAAGCTAAGTTAATGTTCTTTATACTAAAGTAAACTAAGTCTCTTTAGTAGAAAATTTTTAGTTTATATTTTTTATTATAGTATTAGCGTTAATATTTTTATACTACTAAAAAGTATTCTTTTGCTATTGTACGTGCGCTGTGCATGCGCTGCACTCTATTTATAGCGTCTAGTACTTTCTCTTCTAGCCTGCTGTCTTTAAGAGGCAACGTAAGCAATAAATACTTGCTATATACTAAGTAAAAAAGTATTATTTTTATTATTTTGTAAATAGAGTTGTTGTATGCAAATTATGTAGTTTATAAAAGTAATACTTAATTATCTTATTTTTTTAAGGCAAACGTCCTTAGAAATTACTTTATTATTTAGTTTTAGTATTTAGTCTATTAATTTATTTATAGATAGAAAGCTATGCTTAGCCTACGCTTTACTTATAATCAGTAGCATATTTCTATTTAAAATGCAAAAGTAAAAATCAAACTATAATTAAATATAATACTCTTCTAGATTCTGTATTTAAAAATAATATGTTTAAAGTGAAATTTTGTAAACTATTTTATATTCTATATTTTTTATATAAGTATATAGATTACTCTCTTTAAAAAGTAATTAACAATTATAATAATTACATTAAACACGCAGCCTAAACTATCATTTCTTGCTAGTAGCAGCTTTATAATAAAATTAAAGTTTACTTCTTTAAATATTTTATTAGGAACTAGTAATAGTAATAACTAACTATATTTACTATATTTTAAATCCTTGCTTCTTTAGCATACTGCACAAGTTTTTACGTAATTTTAAATATTATAGCTTAGCTCTAGCTAGTACTATAGCCTACTAATAAGCTTATAAGTTCTACGTGCGCTAAAATAACTTAAAATACACGTGTTATAAATCTGTAATAAAATCTCTTACCTAATAGCTTATTCTAGTAGAATATAAATTCTGCTTTTATATTTTAAAACTTTTTTATTATTAACGCGCTATACTTACGCGCTGTTACTATTTTAAGTACGTGCTGCTTATATAGAGTCTACAACCTACTATAAAGTAAAAGCAATTTTTTATTATAAGTAGCGCAGTTTATTTATTAAAGCTTCTAACTTTACTGTTACAAGTTTACTACTAACTAATACTCTAGCTAGAGAGCGTAGTACGCATAGTGTGTACTTTATAGCACTAGCAGTTTAAATACCTTTTGTTCTATAAATGTTAGCTATATGCGTTTTATATACGCCTTCTTAGCTGTGCTAAGTTATAGATTCTTTTATTCTACTACGCTCTACTCTTACTAGAAGCTTATTCTATAGTGTAAGTAATAATTAAGTTAATAACAAGTTTTCCTGTTTATAATTTACTTTTCTTAATAGTCTATCTGCAGAGTTTATACGCCTTAGGCAGTATTTAACTTAAAAATTAAAAGCCTTTAAATATAGAGCCTAGCGTGCTTAATACTAATTTAGCTTCTATATAGCGCGTAAAAAGCATAAGTTATTATAATTAGTTAACACTTAAACAGTATGTTAAGCGTTTTTTAAGTAGTATTACTATTTTTTAAAACTTTGTATAATAGCCTAAAGTTTAAAGTTGTACACTTTATAGTTTAGTTTAGCGTTTTACAGTTTTTGTAAGTAAAATACAACAAAATACTACTTTTTATTTTTAAATAATTAGAATAATATGTTTAATATAGTAAAAGTTAAAGTATTTATCTTAACACAAATTATATATGTACTTTTAAAGTAATATAAGATAGGCGTATATATAAAGCGTTACTTTAGCCTTATAAAAGCAGTATATATATTCTTATTCTAGTAGAATACTTGTTTCTCTTTTAAAATATCTATAAGAGATGCTGTTTCTATAGCATAGTTCTTAATAAAACGCTAATAAAAGTTTATAAATTTTAGAAAAGACTGTAGCTTTTTAATACTAGTAGGTGTAGGCTACTACTTAATAATAGCAACGCGCGCTAAATCTGCGTAAATATTACTTCTTATAATAATAAATTTTAAAAAATAGACTTTACTTAAAGTAAATATACACTTTTTAAAATTTACGTATAACTTTGCTTTTTATAAAAAGTTAAGTACAGCGTATATTGCACGCTAGTGTAGCGCAGTATTATTATTATAGGTATAAATAAAAATATTATTTAGATATACTACGTATATATAATCTAAGTGCTCTCTTAAAGCTTTATTAATATAGGCTTAGAAACTTGCTAGAGCGTTTGTAAGTTTAAAAAGTATAATAAGATATTTAAAATGTCTATATTATATTCTAAAAGCAGTCTTTTACTTATCTTCTACTTTAATTTTTAAACAATAGTAGGTGTTCTTAAAATTTAACATTATGTAGTAGCGTGTGCCTAAGAGGCAGTCTAGTATATCTTTAATTAAAGGAAGTAGGTAATAATTTTTTATTATAACAGCGTTAAAGCCTTAATAATTTATATAAAAGTAAAGAGTTTTATTTTTTTAAGGTATAAACAGTATTAAAGCGCCTATAGAGCTAGTACTATAGCAAATGTATCTTTTCTATAGTGCTTTTTAAATATATTTACAAAGTACTTAAAGCTTACAAGAAAAAAAGTATAAAAAGGCTAATAAAAAGGTTTTTTTCTTATTAAATAGAGATTACGTAATTTAAGCTTTATAGTTATAAAAGAGTTTTAGTAGCTTTACTATTAAAAACATTAGCGTATTTCTACAATATATTAAGTATACGCTATACATATACTATAAATATATTTATTATATATACTTTAAGCTTAATACTTACGCTATTCCTTTAAAGTACTCTTAATAAGTAAGTTTTTAAATTTATAAGTTTTACGATCTTTTTGGTAAAAAAAGATTTATTGCTAACAACAGGTATCCGGGCTCATGTAAGCCCCCTTGTTCGGCATTGCCGGCACGCAATTAGTGTGTCGCATGTTCAGACGGAAACGAAGATGCGCGATATCCCTCCAACTAACCCTCTTAACCAATAACTATTTACCGCTAACTATTTACTGCTAACTGCAACTTCTGTCGTCCTGTCGCTATCCTAGCAGTGTTGCGGTTACAGCGTTTAGTGCCTATTCTTAGATGTAAATAAACAACAACAGCATCACTATCTATACACAGCTCTTCTATCCCTAAAAGCAACTTACAAAATCCTCCTGCTTATTAGTTTGTTCTAGCTACTTAATAGCTGTTTTAACACGCCTTTGCTCCTTGCAAAGCTACTCCTAAGTCTCTTTACTAAGGTTGCATTTGCGCAGGAGGAGATTGCTAAAGTAATACACCTTTACTACACCTAGACTATTAATATACGCAGTGTATATAGTGTACTAGCTAAACTAGCCTTTTATAGTCCTTGTTGTAACCTTAACATTTATAACACTAGACGCATTAAAAATATCTTAACTACAGTTACATTCTAACCTCTGCACTAACTTAACTACTATAAAGACTATCACCACCAGCTCCTTTTTAACTAACAAAGGTAGCCGCTTAACAACAGTAAACGCTAGTTCGTAATCTACTACTATAGCTTCTAGTATAGTAACTTAGTAAGGTCTAACTTTACTTAATATAAGCTATTAGTTTTTATATTAAAAAAGAAAAAGAACAGTTTAAGCATTATATTATTTGTATGTAAGTTGTTTGTATACAGTACTGTATAGTGTAGAAAACCCTAAAGGTAAGAAGTAGCAGGCAGGGAGCTTTTATAAAAAAGTATTGCAGGCTCTTGCTGCGGTAACGTATATGTCCTTACTCTTCTCCTCTATCTCCATCACAATCTTATTGCTAGCTATAGGCTGGCAATTGCTGTTAAACACGTTTCAATTAGTGTTGTTTTTTAGTACCTTTAGTAGAGGGTAGCTGCTTTTCACTTTTTTTGGAAACCCCATTTTAACTACAACAACAACCACCGCCTTTAACACCTTAAAAATAAATAAGTTTTACGTCTTTTAAGAATACCTTAGTAGCTACTAAGTTAATATTTACTTTTATAAATTCCTAACACTATATCTACCTTCTACAGTTAATACAAATACCTTCCTAGCTTATAAAAAAGTTACTAAGTAGTAGTAGTATTTTTTTTTTATTTTTTTTATATGCAGTAACTTTTGTAATACGCTTTACGCTATTATTATTTATTAAATATAGCTAGAGCTTATATACTACGTATGTGTTCTGCCTTTAATATTTAATTTAACTTAAGTAGAAAAGTTCTACATTTTAAATAGGTTTTATATTTATCTTTATAGCTATTTTTTAACTAATAAGGCTAAGATTTACTTATAAGTCTAAAATAACTTAAAGTTCTTTTTTTACTTTAGTTGCTAAACGTGCGTAACACATGCGCTATATTCTTAGTAAAATATTTATTAGCACGCGCTTTACTAACTTTAAGTTTATAGTAAGGCTTAACTTTTTCCTATCTAGTTTATATTAAGTAGAACCTTATTAAGGTTACTACTTTAGCACTTATTAGCGTAGTGTTTTTTCTTCTAGCACTTAAAGCATATAATACTATTACTATTTTTATACTTCTTAGGTGCGTTTAGTGTTGTAGCTATAAAAAAGTATTTTTTTCTTTTTTTTATAAAAGTACTTTAGCTAGGTAAATTATGCATAATAAGTACTCTGCGCAAATTCTATTTAAGTATAAATCTAAGCGTAATAAAGTCTTTTTTAGTTATAAACATTTAATAGTAGTTAGTAATTACGCGCTATAGTTTACGCTTTAGTTTTATAAAAAAGTACTAGACTCTTTATACCTTAGTATATATTAAGAGTTAGTTTTTAAAAATATTAAAATAAGTTATAAATAATTAAAAAGTCTAGTCCTTTTGCTATATAGTATGCGTATGCGTAGTTGCTACTTTAAAGCTATAATTAATAAAGTTTAAAAGTAAGTTAAGTATATATTACTTAAAGTAGTCTTAAGTTAGTACTTCTCTTTTTACTTTAAAAGAATACTTATAGTAAGCATACTAAAGCTTTTAAAAGTCTACTTTTAAATACTATATTACCTAAATTACTTTATTATTATTATTTTTAAATTCTTATAGTAGTAGCTAAAATGTTACTTTATAAAGATAAGTAAACTTACAATATTTTTTAAAAGTTTTACTTTAATATTTAGCTAAGTCTTTAAGTTTTCTTGCGTATTATACATATATAGTATGTATTGCTTTAAGTACATTTTGCGCGTAGGATAGTATAGTTAGTAGTATTAGTATATTTAAAATTCTCCTCTATTTAACCCTTTCTAGTTGTGCTACTTCTTTTTCTAACTTCTATAATTATTGCAAATATTAAAGTTTATTACGTTACTTCTTTATAGTGTTAATGCGCTTTTTAAGTATTGCAGGTGCGCTTTAAGTACGCTCCTTAGGCTCCTTAGGTGTAGCTAGGCTAGTAAATAGGTATAGGTTGGGTTGTGGTTAGGGTCTAACGTAAGCTAACCTAACCCTAACCTAACTTATACCTACGCTAAGTTATGCTTAGCGTAAGTATAGGTTAGGTTAAGGTTATATAGACTAGTAGTTATAGTTATAGTTAAGTTATACTAACTAGTAGTTGTAGTTGTAGTTACGACTATAAGTATAAGTTAAGTTGTAGTTATAGTTGTAGTTAGGTTGTAGTTACGTGCTATTTATAGTAATAAATAGCTGTGTTAAATAAGTAAGATTAGAAAAAGTAAGCTAAGTAGGTACTAATTTAGTTATATAGTCTATGCAATATAACCTAACTATAACTGTAATTTAACTTATACTTAGGCTAGTAAATAGATTGTAAGTATAAGTTAAATTGTAGTTATAGTTAGGTTTTATAGACTAGAGTTAAGTTATAGTATTTAATATTTATTACTAGTTAAAGTTAGGAGATAGTTAAAACTTTACTACTATAGTTAATTATTATAGCTTATAATTATAGTAACGCTTAAGCTTTAAGGCGCTACTACTTTTATACTAAAAGTAAAGAGTTTTTTTTTATAAGCTTATTTTTTACTATTTCTTTTTTTAGACTATATATACTATCTTTAGGCGCTAGAAGCTTAAATATATTATTAATTCTGTTTTATAGTACTTTAAGGCTAATATTTTTATTTTATATAAAAATTTCTTATACTTTTAAATTTAAAAAGATAGTATTTTTAAAAACTATAATTTACTATATAGTTAAAGCTAAAAAGTAATACTTTTAATTACTAATAACATCTCTTATAGTGTTAAAAACGCGCTTAATACTAATACTAGCAATTAAAATTGCTAATATATTTTTTATAACTTAAGATAGCTAAAAATAAGTATTTTTATTTTATTGCTACTACTTTAAGATATTAAATAATGTCTTTAGTTTAATATAAGGAGTGCTAAAGTAAAAATTATTTTTTTATTAAGTAAGGTTTTTTTTTTTTTTTCTTACGTAAAAAATATTTAACTTAAAGTAAAAAAGCTATTAAAAAGTAATTAAAGAGTAAGCTTTTAAAACTATTTATAACTAAGTGTTTTTCTTAAAAAAAAGTAAAAACTAGTATTTAATTTACCCTTCTACTGTTATTATATTAATTAGAATAGTTAAAAAACTATTTGTAATATATATGCTTATCCTAAGGCTTTTATATAGAATTTTAGTAAGCTAATTAGTATTTCTCTACAATAACAAACTGTAATAACTATACTTTATATATAGTAAGCTTTTAAGTTAGATCAAGAATAGCTGCGCAGTTAAATAGAAACTCTTGCTTAGCTAATGTTTTTGCGTAGTACTTGCTTAGTTTTTCTTTTTTCTTGTCTACAGCAGCTTATACTATTATAGGCTATTTTATAGTATAACTTTTTACATTTTTATTAGAATTATTAGATATTAAGTTTATAAAATTAAAAAGACAGTTATATATAAGCGAAATATATTAAACTTAAGGCTTCTAGTTCTTACTTAAAAAGCTTGTAGCGTCTTTAAACTACTTAAGCATCTCTATAATTACTTTAATATAGTGCTACTTAATAGAAAAGAGTTAAAGATACTTAAAGTTGTAATAGTTTATCTCTCTTGTGTTATTATTAGAGTTAATAACTGTTGGAGATTAAGCTACTTAGCTGTTTCTCCACAGAATCCAGGTGCTCAAAATCACACCTGGAATCTACAATCAACCTACGAT